>LUCH01002299.1:0-34523 GCA_013368495.1 Paragonimus heterotremus
CTGTGAACTGAACTGAACTGAACTGAACTGAACCCATTTAGCCTGATGTATAAAACGCATGCAAAATAGGAATCCCAAAATACAACTGTAAACCATGAAAACTACCAGATGGAAATCCCCTCTCATAATCACAGCACTTGGCTCCTTCAAAACTGGACAATTAATGGATCGAACCGAATTGTCCTAAGGAATAAGCTGAATTTAACCGTGCTCACATTAAGCCGAATTATACGGCGCTCAATCTGAAATGCTGGAATTTAGGGGGTTGAGGTGGCCCTTGTGTTGATTTAAGACGATAATGGGGGAGGAGAGGTGTTTGTCAATAATCAGCCCTGCCACTGGAGAACGGGAAATTTTTTATTGGTCGGCTTGCAAGGTATTTCAGTTACGTTTCTTATCCCATTGTGTGCTAGGAGGGCGAAATTAAAGATGATAATTCCGAAATAGTGGATATTGTCGCCTGGATTGCTGATGATGTGGATGAACTATCTAAGGATCAAGATCTTTTCAGATACATCAAAAGCGTTGATCGCAGCTCTCTGTCGTCGGTTTCCAGTTTGTGTTCATTTTACAACAAAGTTATCTCCCGTCACATCGGACAAGTAAATATCGGAGCAACTAATTTAAAGGTTTTAGTGGAGACAGTCGGAAATTCAACCTGCCTTCCTCAATCGAAGAGCTTCGAGGGCGCACATTCAGTTTATCTTATATCAGTGTTACAACCGCGCAGTGGCTGAACCTGACAAGCTCAACCAATATCCGCCTTTTTCACCACAGGTTTACGGAGAAACCTCATTCGAACTTATCTCACAAATGATTGACACTGTCAGTATAGCGCCAGAAGATACGTTCATTGATTTGGGCAGTGGTATGTTTGTTAATCAATCTGACAATATTCCAAGGTGTTGGACAAGTCGTTTTGCAAGTTGCTGCGTGCAGCGCTGCGAAGTTCTGTTATGGGATTGAAAAAGCGGAATACCCAGCTCTTTGTGCATGTAAATTGGATTCCGAATTCCGCCACTGGATGGCGTTCTACGGAAAATCTTATCGTCCATATCTTGTGAGTTTAATCCACTTGGTTAAATTTTGCAACGCCGGTCTTCCTATTCACTGGTTTCACTGGTTTCTTGCGGAGCTGGAAGTTTAAAACTTGTGTAGTATCCCCGCCTCGAGATAGTCCGGTAAGATTCAGTAGTACGGAGTTCGTGGTTCCGCAGCAGATTCTGTCTCGGTTTGGTTGCTGTCCGTCTGCACCGATCAAGTGAACTGCTGAAATGGTGAGAGTATGTGAGGTGCGTTGAGTGTTGAGGCAGCTAGCAGCAGTCGGGCACCTAGGGAGGTTGCACCGCTTTGTTGTATAACAGTGGAAGTGGAAAACCATACGAGGAAGGTAGGGGAAAATGGGAAAAGACGAGAGAAGAAGGAAATGACAACAATGAAGGTACATGGGGCTATACGTGTCTGACTGTCAGCGGCCATCTTGGGGTAATCCAGTCATCTAGTTGCCTTTTTTAATGCATTGACTGACGTTGCCATGACAATCGTCGCAGGAAGTGAATTCCATATCGAATAGACTCGTACAGCAAAACTGTCGTCTGCATAAAAGAGTACTACGTGGTATGGAGATCTTGTACTTATGGCCTCTGAGACTCACAGTATCGGCGAGTGTAAATATATTTTTGTTGGGGTGACTCGGAGAGAATAAGAATTTGTATGTTAATAGAAGATCACCCCTCAGACGCTTGTAGGCTAACGGGAATAGTTCCAGCTTCGAGAGACGGTCTTCATACGACAAAGAAAACAGACACTCAACCCGTTTAGTGGCCCGTCTCTGGATTGCTTCTAGAGCAGTGACGTCTTTCTTCCAGTACGGCGCACACGCCTGAATGTTGACTTCTAGCAGTGGCCTTACCAGTGTGCTGTAGATACGTGAGAATCTATCGATTGGGAAATTCCCAAGGATCCTACTAAGCATAGCTAACCTGCTGCTAGCTTTCTTTACCACCAGCATAGTGTTAGTACTAGGGGAGAGATCTGAGGTAACGACGGTACCTAGGTCGCGCTCCTGGTGGACAGTGGCTAGGGTAGCTCCACCGATGTGATGTGTTCTAGTGCTGTGATGACGAACGTGCATAGTCTTTGACTTGGAGGCGTTGAAGGGCAGTCGATTTTCCACGGACCACAGATGCAAGGCATCTAGGTCTCTTTGGAAGTCTTTTGCGTCTTCAACGCTGTGTAAGACACGCCACATTTTCGTATCGTCAGCGTACATCACAACGGGAAGTTACTCACGCCTGGGAGATCGTTAACATAGATTAAAAATAATAGGGGACCCAGTATGCAGCCTTGTGGTACACTAGTTGTGGTGTTGAACGGCCTGGATAGCCCACCATTAACTCTAACTGCATATATCCGACAGGATAGGCATTGTTTGAGCCGAAAACAAACCTCACTACATAAGCCCGTGTTAACCGATTTGCCCAGTAGTATACTGTGATCAAGTTTGTCAAACGCTTTTGTCAAGTCTAAAAACACAGCATCAACTGGGAGGCGTTCTTCGGCAGCTTTCGTCCATGAGTCAGCGGCAATCAGTAGGTTGATCGTGCATGAGTGACCGTTTCTGAAACCGTGGTGCTCCGGCGCCAACAGTGAGTGGATATTTAGATAGTTTCTCACGAAATCGTCCACTATGCTTTCCATCACTTTTGACATGGCTGGTAGTAGAGCAATCGGTCTGAAGTTACTGGCGTTCGTTCGATCCCCACCCTTGTAGATGGGAGAGATGACGCCGTGCTTCCAAGTGGCTGGAATACAACCAGTATAATATGAATGTTGGAACAAACTGGCAAGCGGTTCCGCTAGCTCATCTGCGCATTCTTTGAGCATTGGTGGGGGTATCTCATCAAGCCCCGGCGACTTATCAACGCGCAGCAGGAGTAACTTGGCACGTACATTAGCCGGGGTAAAGTTGGGGGATGAACCCGAGGAATGATCAGGACCGTGGTGCATGGTTCCGTCTCAGCGGAGTTGCTGAAGACGGATGCATACTGAGCACGTAATATCTCAGCTGCCTCATAGTTTGGAGCAGAGAGCCCTGAAGGTCCCATGAGAGAGGATATGGCAGCTTTCGACCTGGTTAAGGAGGCCATGTGTCCGAAAAACCTTTTGGGACAGTCGGCGATAGATCTCGCAAGTGATACTTGCTGAGCCATGCGGTCGGCTCGTACGGCTGCTGTGCATTGATTACGACAGCATCTGTATGCCAGGTGTGAGGCACCATCTCCTTTGAGGACTCAAATTTAGACATGCACACAGAATCTCAATAGAGGGGTTTTGTTTCCCGTAAGGTCCTTTGTGAAACTACATTGATGTCTGTCATTATGTTCGAAATGCGACTACATGGAAGCCGCTAATTAGCGTTAACATACTTTGCTTTTCATAGAAACTGACGCCCGCGTAACATCCGAACATGATTCCTACCGGACCTGGGAACTTTCTATCAGCTTCGCACCTGCTTATCATTCACTGAACCACTATAGATTGGGCCACTGTACGCATGTGTGATGTAATCTATGAAGGTGCTGCGGATTTTATTATAATGTTGTTAGCCGAGAACACGGATGACACAGAGGTTTATTTAGGAAACTAACGCGGATTAAGTGTTCAAACGGGACAAGGGATAAAAACTCATCTGCATATGGTAATCGTCTCAGAAGGTCCCGGCTGCCACAGACGCTAATGCTCAGCACCTTTGCGTAGCCAGAATTATTCCATAGAATATTACACTTTGTTTTTCCTGCGGCTACTTTGACGACAAAATCCATGCTGTCGCCTCACTACTGAATTGTGGTAGTGTGTAGTACAGGGCGATCGCTCGTCCTCATCACTAGTATCGTTTATTAATGTCCTTCGACTTGAGACTCAGCTCAAGTTCGATTACCGTGTATTATTCGTGAAGGAAACATTATTGACTTATATTCCAATGCAAGATCCAACAGTTTCTAGTCGCTAACTCATTGTTTTGGTTTCCTTTAGGATAGGCAAGACCGAGTCGTATGCAGTGTGTCGGTGACCTACCTGTCAGTTCAGATGACTACCTTCGGTGGTGGATTTTGTTAAGAAACAGTGTTGTACAAACAAAGCTGATAGCACCAGTACATCAAACGTCTGAGTGAAGATAAGCGTATGTTGTGGTTTCGGCGTTGTGGATCAACACTTAAGTCTTCTAACCGAGGCGATTTTGCGAACCCTAGTTTTATTCTGCTGAGGCACGGGTGTGTATGTTCTATCCGAATCAGTTTGTTTGCGAGCACCACTGGTTACGCATTATTTTGATAAGAATATGCATCCGTCTAGATTTCCCTGGCCTCATTTCGATGTTTCTGGTTCCAGCCAACAATTTCCTGCTGACGTCGAGAACAGCGCCGTGCACACACTTTCGTAGATGAAACTTCTGATATGCTTAAAGGGTTTTCGATGAGTTTAGTGGACTGGACTGCACATATGGAGGTAGCCGTGTCCGGTAACCACCTAATCCTCCCCAAACTTATCTGAACCATTAGTGCCAAAAAGCCTGAAGCTCACAATAACTTGTTCGAAGAAAATGGCAATCCCATGTAAGGTTTCTCCTGACGTTAGAAACTCTGAGTAGAGCACTTTCAACGGCGGTTTAGTTATCTTTGGGTGCGATCAATTGCAGTCGATTTAACCATCCGTATTCCCTGGGTAGTAACTGTTAACCCATATCCCGAAGTCGGCAAGTTACTTCATTTTCAAGGGCGCCACAAAGCTTCCGACCAAAACGGCCTACCTCCGGCTCTTTTGCTGGACAGGGATATTATGTTCATTCAGCAGCCATTTTAACATCGTGAGTCTATGACCTGATGAGTGACTGTTTTGCTGTATTTAACATGAATCTGTAATGTTTGCTTTAACCACTTGAGAATGAGTCTGGTTCATACCGCGTCGAAGATTCGAACAAACGTGATCTTTCGTCAGCTTTTTCTATCTTGGGTGTACTTACCATACTTTCGCCATGCGACCAGCTTTAAAGCATCGGCACTTTTGTGTTCACCGACGTTTGTGATCTTTCTAAATCTGAAGACTGCTTTCGACTCGGTTGTTCAAAACGTTCTTTGTAACTTTTTCACAAAAGACTGGTTTAGGCTTTTGGGGCGGATTGGGAGTTTCTGGTGACGATGGTCTCAGGTGCTCATTACTTCTGGTTGTGTTTGCCGGAATATCTAATCTCTTCTTTTGGTTTTTGCCATGGATGATGTTCTGGAAAGAGCGCTTGGGGAGTCCAATTGACTGAATGTTGAGCTTTCTTTGGACACACCTAACTAACGTGGAATATGTGCATAGCATTGTCTACTTAGTCCCGCTATCAAAGGCAAGCAAACCGTGCTGAACAGGGTGGATTATGGGGCTGGTCTGTACAAAATGCGCTTGGCACCCTCAATGTACTGTTTCAAGACTGAAGTGTTCTCTTTCCTGCACTGTACTATTGACAATCCGGTTGAGGTTGGATCCTCGCATGCACTGGAGTAGCACCGTATCATCAGCTTGCAATACTGCTAGTGGGATATCAGCGGGAACGGTAAGAACATGTAGTGTCTTCGTTAACCTATGACATCGTAAAGACGTCGAGTTATTACTAAATCGAAGAGTGTAGTTCATGTTTACGACACTTCTTGCTCTATGGTCCAAAAATATGACGACTTTCTTTGATAGATTATTTGTGTTTAGTGAACACAGTTTTCGTCAGTTAGCCCACATCAAGTGGGAAGAGTATTTGAGTAGTGGGGTTGTTCGCCGGCACCTCGTTCTGAATATTCGAGGTTAGTCGATCGGTTAACACAAATACACAGCTTGTGAAGATTGGTTCTTACTCCGTGTACAACTTGAGTGTCCACCACACCAACAGTGGGATGAAACCACGGATTCGTCAGGTAACGGCGTGGTCTTATAGTGTATAGGTTCCGAGTTCCTTTAAATGAAGTGGGTGTCGTTTGCTTGACTAGACTTAGTGATGACTCACGTCTTGTTACGTTTCCCGCTTAACAGAATGATAATAGAATGATGAAACAATTTGTTGCAACAACAGTAACAACAACAGCAGCAGTAGCAACAAAAACATAAGCAGGTACAAAGCAGTTCCGCCAACGTAAGGCAGTACGCATTGCGTGAACGAGAGACGTGTTTACGATTGATTCCCACGTTCAATAAGATGGCCAATCCAAATCGTTATCGATTGATCGATGAACATACGCACAACACTCAGTGACGCATCATGCAAACTTATCATTTCTGTAGTTAGGAATGCTGTCCGAGATAGCATTGTATCGCTGTCGATGACGCGCCCACATCCACAGCATTCCTAATCATCCGATTTCTCCCTATTCGGTATAGTTTTTGTAATTTTTTCGAGGTATCTCACGTTATTACAGTGAGCGGCGGCTCATACCACAAATCATTTGGTTAGTCTCACTGTTGATATTAATGAATGAACAGATTGGTTTTCACCCTAGCTGTGGCTGTGCAGCTGAAGTCTTCGATGTTCTTTAAACACCATTACGGGAAATATTTAATGTTTTCTTCCCCATTCTTAGAGTGATCGATTCTGTCATCAAAGTTGTTCTCAGACGTTGTTTTCTGAAGAAATATGTTGCCGGCAAGTTATGTTTATGCAGGCCTTATGCTGATAAACGTCTGGGTGAGTAGGAACTGGTAGGATTCCTTTCCAACCATCAACCTTGTTTGACCAAGCTACTCACTGCCACCCTTTTAACTTTGCCATGAATGACACTGCAGTGTGAATAGTCTGCCTGTGTCGGATCAATGCGAGGTGTCAAATTTCGTTATCCGCATCATGCTGATGCTGTCATCTCAACTTGTGACAACTCAGATGTAGCTCACAACTTTTTATTTAGTTTGGTGTTACCCTTTGGTCGATATGTAATGTGTCCCGCTCCCTAGTAGTGTGAGGTGCTATCTAAAAACTGGTGTAGATCTGTTTGCACTCACTTTTTGTCGTGGCTTGTTGAAACCAGTGAATTGGTTTATTTATCTAGTCATTTGTCCACCTGTTGACGGTGATGTGAATGAGGCAATCGGCCGTCCACTGTGAAACGTCAGGATAGGGCTTATCAACCTGTGGCACTCGCGGCGACGGAAAGATATGAACCCTTCCACGAAAGGCTGGTTGGCACACTCGACCTTTCTGTAGGGTTGTGAAACTTGACCAATGCGAGCATGAAAAAATTGCGCGGATTATTCATCCTTCACAGTCGTCTGCACATGCGTAGAAGAATTATCACCTGAGCAGCACAACTGCCAGATACTGGATCTTTAGAGGCAACATTCTGAACGATCTTGTTATTGGTTCCGTTGACTTGGATACGTGCTGCATATCACTCCATAGCTTTGTCCATCCTGCTTTACTTGTGAGTATCGGACCGACTGTACAAAGCACTGCAACGGTCAGTCACTGCTTCCTTTGACTCAACAAGTTCTCCCAGGTAGAGGCTCGAGACAAGAACATCTGTGTTTAACGACAGTCAGATGTGGCACGCGTAATTTTCGGCGCTTGCGTGGGGAGTTTATTATGTTTGGCGAGCGCACTCTTCCCTGTTTGTCTCACCTGACGACAATATACTTACATCTGTACCACGTTTTAGTATTATCTATATATAATAAACTTTTTTTTGTGTATGTTGCCAATCGTTGCTGTGTATTCCGGCTACCCTAAACCATCAGTCTCCTATCACTCGTGTGTGAATTAAAACGCGGCCTTCCAGTCTTTCGCGTCAACCGGTAGCTGTGTGTGAACTGACCAGTTTCAGTTTGACTCGTTGTGAAATTCATTATCAAGACCAACGGCAGTCTGAGCTGCTGTACCCGCAAATACGACTTAGAACTGAAAATGGTGATGATGACTGCCTGTCTGTGGGCTGGAAACGAAGTAAAGTTATGGCGATAGTTTTTTCAGACGTTGGCATTGTACAAGTTGAGCACAAACGTAGTTCCGCGGGTGATAGTCTTGTCTCTATCGCATCTGAGACATTTACAAATCGCCTCGTGTAACAGCTTCGGAAACGCAGTAAGAACCACCTTAAACAAGAGCATGCAGGTTACCGATCTGGTCAAGGGTGAATCAACAGTATATTCATTTTTCAACAAACACTAAGGTATCGGTGCTTTTTTTCTAGGCCATCGGTCGTTGCGTCTTTCGGTTCGGTTGTTTGGCGTTCTTTTTAGAACTGCCTCCACCGCAGAGAAATCTCTGTTAAATATGCCAGTGTGCTGAAGTCACTGTATTCTCGCTCTGAATACAACATGCGCATTTATGGGCAGCTATCTTGAGCGTGGTCCTATTCATCTGACTTTCGACAAGGATGTGCAATCTTTCTCTTCCTTTTCAACAGTGTGATGGACAGTATTCTGGAAGGACCACTCAGGTAATAAGCCAACTAATCTTGAGTATGCGGACAACATTGCTGTACTTAGTTCTACAGAGAACATACAGACCGCGCTTAGGCAGTTGAGTGATATGTCTGGAGCACATGCTTGGATTCAGATCATGCATTGGTACATTGTTGTTTTGTTCTTACTTTTGTTGGGTAACGACCCCACTGACAACAACGATTAGCTGTTGAGGAACTGGTTATACCGTTGGTAAAGCATAAGTACCGAACCAGCCTAGAAATCTGTCTCAGTAATTCTCACTCCGAAGATCCTAATAGCTGCTGGACTCAAATTTCATAGGCCATTCAAAAAGCAGGTACTGTGGCATGCAGTACAGGATTTCATGGATTGAACAGACATCAAATCTCGGAGAAATCCCTACAGTTGTTGGGAGCCAGACATAACATTCCTCCTGGTAGTCCATAAAACAAGTTTAGGAGAGATATCTGTAGAAAGCTGAAACGTAGCCTAAAGGCTGGTCGTGAGGCTTGGTTAATGGAGAAAATTAAGGAAATGGAGACCACTTTTGCTTCAAGGGACATAGGCAGACTTTAAAAGCTTATCAATGCCACTGGTCTCAGGCGAGCGTCCGCCAATGAAGCTATCATCGAGACAGATGACACTTATCTATAATAGGTCCACAAGGTTAGAGTGATGGGCGAAACATTTTGAGGATCATTTTAACTGTCCTCCTGCTTCTACTGTGTTACGGCTACAAACTTGTAACATATCACCCTGGTGGGTGGATTTAACACTTCCCGTTGATATTGAGGCCCATGACTGCATTTCGGCTCTCAAACTCGATAGATCCACTGGACCAGATGGTCTCGTGGCGGCACTTTTCAAAGAAGGTGGAGAGGCGTCAGTAGAGGCATTGACTCAGTTGTCTCAACTTGTGTAGATGACGGAGACCATCTTCCAGTGCTGGGGTCACTCGACAATAGTTCCCATATTTAAGGAAGGAGCCCGGGGTTCTTACGGAAACCATGGGGGAATTATTTTGACCCTAGTCACTCCAAGAGGTCTGGCATCCATCATACTTTGTCGACCAACTGCAGTTCGGGAGCTAAACATTAGAGAAGAGCAGGCAGGGTTTCACCATTGGCGGGGTTGTATAGATCATATTTTTCCCCTTCGCCAGATTCTGGAGCAGCGTCATGCACACCGCCGGCCAACAATCGCCGTGTTCTTCGACTATAAAGGCGCATTCGATTTGGTTGATCGAGTTGCTTAAACACAATGATGTGGCGACCAAGTGTGTGAACATACTTTCGGCACTTTATTCCCATACTTCAGCTCAGGTTAGGGTTTACGACAAACTATCTGACAGTTTCAGCACCAGGAACGGCGTACGTCAAGGCTGTCCACTTTCACCATTATTGTTCAATTTTGTCAAAGACTAAATAATGGAGGACTGTCTGTGGCACTCAAATGATGCCGGCGTGGACCTCCTACCTGGTGAAAGATTGACTGATCTTGATTATGCTGACGAGAAGGAGTTGGCGTTTGACGATTTCCAAGTGAGACAAATAACGCTAGACGCTGTTTCCCACACCGCTAAGTATTTCGGATTGTGCTTTGCAGCATCAGAATGCAAAGTGCTTCTGCAAAATGGTTGTTATCACGTAGATTTAATGCTAGGTGTTGAAGTCATGGAGGTTGTTGCAGCATGGGAAGCTGCATCAGTGGTGGCGGCTGAGGTGTAGAGAATGAAATAGAGGCGCTTACCAGGGCGGTATTCGCCAGTCTGAGACATCACTGCAGACAGACAGATATCTCTCTGAAACTCAACGATCACGTATGTGGGGCGACAGTGAGGGCTGTATTAGGTTAAAGCAACAAAACATGGTAGCTCAGGGTAGAAGACGTGAGCTGCCTCCAGATACTTGACCATCGGTGTCTGTGTTTTATCGCTCGTATCAAGTGGCCCTAACGAGTAAACAACGAAGAGATTACGAAGCGGGTGTTTGGTAGTGATTATCAAACGGATTCCTTTGTTCCATCCTTACAGTTGCACAGACTTAGATGATTAGGTTATGTACAAAGGATGCCAGCTAATCGTTTGCCACACCGAGCACTCTTTATCGACGCTTCGGCTCACTGGCATAAGGTGCGAGGTGAACGGGTGATGACCTGGCGTAGAGAGATGTAGTCGTTGCCCGCTGTAGGTCGGGTTCATCTCCTAAATTGAGGACCTCGTGAATCACAGAGTCGGTGGTTGAAGACGATAGGTGAGACGATGCCTAATCGAGCTCAGTGGTGTGAATGTTGTCGTTGTTTGGTCGAATTGTCTATAAATTAAGTACACTTAATGGCACGCGGCAATGAAACCCGTCTTACTAATGACACCTTACTTTCACTTATAACTCGGTTGTTTGTTTGTAAGGTATAGGCGCCTTGATGCTGAATGTTTGAACACAGATGTGGCAGGTTTTAATAGTTAAGCCCTTTCTCTTCTCCCTTCTTTTTTCTTGTCTCTCCTTGCACATTGTTTGTTCTTATTAGTCATGATTGTGTCAGTCAAGCATCAGTTAGAACCATTGTTATATTGCTGTCTGTGATAATGGTGATGAGGGCCTCTTGTGCTTTCTACGGAGTGCTGTCTGAAACAGAATCAGCTGACTATTCGGGTCCCGTCGACATGTTCTGGTTGAGGCCAGCTGACAAAATGTTTAGCCCACCGGTTAAGTCGGCGCGATTTACTGTTGATAATTGCACCATCTTTTCCACATGTGGTCTGACTTGCACCGATCGGACGGTCAGTACAGCCACGGATTGGAGACAATGGTCTTTTGCTGTTCTCACATAAAAATACTCTTCTCATCTATTTCGGCTGTTCGACCAGATAGTGCTCACGGTCTTTTCATAAGGTTTTAGTCAACTCGAGTTTAGTTTGTCGACGACCGTCAGCATATTCGGAACCATGTGGAACCGAGCTACTCTTGTTCATAAGGTTTGTCGACGTGACGGAACTCCAGTTCTGTGGTCACTGCACAGCCCTTCAGATCGTACCTCTTCACAGGATGCTGTCGTAACTGCTGCGACATGTTCCCACTGTTCATTATGTTCTCTCGCCCGACTCGAACAGGGAAACTTGTTCACCAATGCTTCCTGTTAAGCGTTATTTACACTGTCCTTTTTCGAATGCCATTTACGTATCTTGAATTTACGGACGTATGACTTTGGAACAGGTGGTGTAACAGAACGGGAATACACAACAGGATGAAGCGAGTCCAAGTTGTTGACCCAAAAAGCACGACAGTCTCTAACAGAGTCGCACCATTTGTAACCTAGCTGTATCTACTCCTGTAAAACACAGGAAAGTTTCTATATAACACAACGCCTCTTCCTGTGTTGGAATGCGGTGGTCGAAATATGAAGACCATAGGGTGCGCAGTGTTGCAACATTTCCCCGCCGTTATCAATCAGTATCATTGTGAGCATACGTCTTTACAGCAAAATTTCGTAACCGTTACACTCTTCCTAGTAGTTTATCTGTTGCGTTTTGATGCGGTTCTCTGATCTGGTTTGTTCCACACCTTTTCCAGTTTAAGATGTCTCGACTTCAATTTAGGATGTCCCAAGAAGTTTAGGTGGATTTCAGCGATGAACAGGGTTGCACGGCTAATGTGCACATGGGTAGATAAAAAAGCAGAGACTGGTTAACTCCTACAGAGTGAGAGGACGCGATCCCGCTTGATGCAGAGAGTGGAGAATGTCAGCCCATCTGGACGCACTTACTTAGGCCACCTTAAATTGATATTATATAATCTTACACTGGAGGAGCTTCAGACGATTTGTTACATTTGTTGGTCGCTGTACGTTCCTCATCTTTTTCAATCATCTTCGGCTTATGAGTGTGCATCTTCCAGATAGATAGCTATAACGAAACGAGCACGATTAACAGCCTGATCATAGTTCGCTAACACTCATATGCTCTGTTTTTAACAGTGTGCCACTGCTAGCTGACCATAGTTTGGATGATTTGTTTCCGCTATTGACCTGCTTAGAGCAGCTTCATGTGCCGCCCAAGTTGGGATAACCTGACGACATTCAGTATGTATATGAAATTTTGTGTCACGTAGTAACAAACACCTTGCGGTTTAAAGTGTGGTACTTACACATCCTTCCCACACAGTGTGTCGTGTTGAAATGCCGCCATTTAGAAGTAAAGACCGTAATATACAAAGACTTATAACGGTCTCTCGTCGTGCCTTGTGCTCAAACAGCAAACATCGTCTGGTCTCTCTTCTGTTACAATATTGTTGGATCGATCGTGTCAGGCTGATCACCTTAGCTGTTAGTCGAGTTAACAGCATCCGTTTCTGGCCTCGCGTGCCATGGTGTCCGAAGTCAGAACATGTGGGAGTAAATTACTTTCACTGTATCGCTTGTGGCTTTATTCGCAGTCTAAACCCTTGGAAATAAGCTACATCAAGCGACTAACGTGCCGTTGGAAATAGAGAAAAAACTGCACGAGCTTCATTGACTTCTATTTTTTGCCGTATCAGACAGCGTCCTTAATCAGATGTGTTCAGTATCTCTTAGACCCTATCCAGGAAGTTGGGTACGCCCTACCGGAGCAAGCTTCGTTGCCTGTGCTTTCACGCCCAGAACCTAAATTATACGCTGGACACCGCTCCCCTTCAAACCTGACTCATCACTCACAAACAAAGCACGGCATATCAAGTGTTGAGTTGGCATTCGTACGATGTGTCCGAATTAACGAGGCTTGTGAGACGACAATGTAGTGCACGGCGGTCGATAGAGTCTGTCCGTTACTAACGTACGTCGGCAAACATTGGCATTGTATACTCGGTATTCCGCAGTACGCTGTTAATGCTTCCGAGACACCGATGGTCAAAAACAAGCAGAATGAGTACCGCCCCCTAAAATGAATGAGTGCTTTGCTAGTCGACTTGCGCCCAACGCACCCGCCACCTCTTCATTGGCGGTTCGTGATGAGTGTGTTAGTAACCTTCCATTCGTAGAAGGCCAGCTATATCGCGACCACATTCTTCACAACAATGCATAGACACGTCATTGCAATCCCTACGCCTATAGTTGGCTTTCCTAGGACGCGCCTGAATTCGCTGCCGGGCAGTTGTTCATTGAGCCCTTGGATGCCCACTCGAATCGAACTCCTCCAAATTATCCGATTTAAGGCTGTTGAACTGTTTACGCCAGATCATCCAGCGTCTTCCAGTTGTGTTTTAATGGACTGAATGGACGGACCAAAGTCACTCCTAGTGAGTCGTAAAACTGTATGTTGCCGACGGTCAGCGTGACCCTGTATCAACTCGTGATTTTTCGGCCAGTCGCCCTCGAATCGCCGAAGCCGTTCTGTGAGTTAAAGGCAAAGGTTACAAACTGTCACCTTACTGTGCTTTGGCTTACTATGCTAACGACCCACGTTTCTGCCAGTTTTCTTGTTGGACTCGAGATAAGGGCATTGTTGTTTCGGACCGTTTAGGACCTTCCGGGTACTGGATACTCACTGTCTTGATAACCATCTCGGTGATCTACTTAAATTGTTCACCTATTCAATGGTTTGATAAGCGTGAGAGCACTCCCGAGACATATGGCGAGTGTGCTCCGGGAAGCATCCCCGGTTTCAAGTGTTTAGCTGCTTAGCATCCAGTTTTCATCGCTGGCCAACTGATCCACAACAAACGCACTTGCGGAGGTAAGTAAGCCATTTGGTCGTGATCAGCCGATGGTCTGTATTGCATTCAGTCGCGTGCATCCTTGGCGTCATACCAGCTCTTCGATTGTCAAGCTATCACACAACTGTCTTATGGAGGAATTATTGGTGACCGCTTTGTGAATGAGTCCACATCGTGATATTGTTTGCGTCCAGCTGGAATCGGATTCTTGTGATAGCTAACTTGTGAGTAGTATACAGATGTAGCAGATAGTCACCATTCTTGAGATGACCAATGTTGTGAGGTCCATGGACACCTGCCCAGGTTACTGTGTTGCGCCCAACCCACACGTTGGTCATCTATGAGACCCAGTCGGTTACTCACCGTTGTCCAGCTGATCATAGTATTGATTCCTTCTGTCGTCTGAGTGATACATCGTTGGACCTTGAACATTGTAAAATGCAGTGGACTTATCCCAACCGGATCCCAGGCACATGGACATGATTCATTAGCTCGTTTGTCATCCAACAGTTGATGTCATCAGCGGCTGCGAAACGTGCACCCTAATCCCGAGCAGCATCAGCTGTGTAATCGGTCTACTAACATATACAACTGGTGTCTGCTTCTCGGAGCTTACTGCGCTCCAGAAGCCTTGTTTTATTCCAGGCCGTGGCATTAATACTGCAGTAGCTCACTTCCATCGCGATGTGTATATGATCTAACCATACGATAGTGCATCCATCCATTCACGTACGTTCTTTCTGTGCCCAGATGAACAGCGTTTCGTGTCCACAGGCGTATCTCTGGTTGGTTGTTGAGACTCCGCACGGGACCTCTGACTCAACAGTCTGACCTGCAGATCAAACATGTATATAGAGTTTTATTATTGTGCCGCAACCGTATCCTGTGACTCAGAAACTTGATCTGCTTGACAACAGCTTATTGGTTTTTGTGGAGGACCCTCCCTTTAAGCAGTAACTCAAAAGTCTGTATTGAAGGGCTTACGCAGCCCTGAAACACAGTAGAAGTAATCGAAGCTACATCAAGCCTCTGAGCTGCTGTGAATTTTTCGACCATGTGAAATAATATTCCGGCGGTCAAGGTCATCCGTTAAGCAACCAAAGCCCACGTTTTCTGGAGCTAACTTTTCTAGCATCTTTCTCCCTTATGTGGATGCCTGCTATAATGTACCTTTAATCATACTTGTGCCCTATAGTCATGAGTTGCTCCTCACTACCTAAGCACTTCTACGCAGTCAGCAGTAGGATATAAAATCATGTATACACAATTACTTTTCGCATGGCCTCTTCTCTGTAGCATATCTGACATGAGTGTACCTCACAGGGTTGGAACACTAATTAGCATAGCTCTCTGGACCAATGCGGCGCACAAGTCTGACCACCACTTCAAGATGTCACAACTGGCCATGGTTGACGTTAACTGGTTGGCTAGTGTATGCACTGCCGTCACAATTTGTTGGCTGTTGTTAATGATAGTTTGGCTTTCCTGTCACTGGAGCATGATTTCGGTATCAAATGCCGATCGACAGACTGTTTGACAATCGGCCACCTCATCAGATTCGAGCGTCCGCGAACTGGAAAACGTTGTGTTTGCAGCTCTCACCTGATATGGATATACATTACGTCAGTTACGGCAATACGTGTGAATGCACTTATGTAAAAAGTGATTACCCATAATCTTTACAGTGGTTGGCCAGCCAAATGTTCCGGTTGCGAATTAGAACAACTTTTCAAACAGCGGGACTCTTTGACTGAAATTGACTCCGGTCTCTTGGTTACACACCTCCTGCTTGCTCCAAAGGTACTCAGGAATCCTGTTCTCTCGCAGCTTCAAAAATAATTCCCCACTAATCGGTTGAACATCGCATATTGTTCTAACATTGATAGCCAACTGGGAGGTTTGTTCGCCCATGTTCAAAATGTACACAAACATTCAGGGCATTACCCCGAAGTGGTCTATATTTGTGGTCTCAACCGCGTGCTGTATGGTCGCATTTGCATATTGTCTTTTTCCTGTCCTGCTAATCGGACAGTTGTATCCCATTTTGCCGGAAACAGCAAACTTCTCGAGCTGATTTGCGTGCAGAACCCGGACTTTGGATCCAATACACACTGTGGAGACTGTCTTCCCACGGCGATCAGGTACTTCTTAGGAGATCCATTTAGGACATTTGTTGGTGCAGTAAGCGATACGCATTTATCAGCCTACATCTGGAGGAAGTTAAAGGTCGACAATTACACTACAGTGATCCAAATGCGCAACTCACAAGTTGTACCGACGAATGATTTCCAACAGGAAGTAGGTGTTAGGATTATCATGTTAAGCTAGTGAAATCAGTTGCCGATTTTGCTGACGACAGCTGCTTGGTTCGTATATATGCTGCGCGGTCTGTTGGTCCTTGGTCTTGGCTATCTCCAAGCTTCTAGTGTTTTCCATACACCAGCGGCCAGCTTTGACAACAAAGATGATCAAAATAAAGACTCAAATCCTGTGCTGATACAATGTCTGACGTACTTTAGATAACGAGATTGCTGTGGAATGCGTCCTCACTACTGTTCGTTGGATTGCAGACCTATTCCTTATCCTCCTGATCGATGCATTCAGTCTGTCGTCGTTCAACCGATTGCCCACTGGAATTTAGTCGGATGAGTGCGTTTTTGTTTTGGAACTCAATTTTACTTCCACTTCAGCTCGATTTTTGAGAATTTCTTGAGTGTCATTAAAAAATGCTTTGCAATCAACATTAATTTGGTGACCAGTTTACGCTGCAATTTCCATTTTTAAAGCTTTCATGTTCACAACCCAATCTACTGAACTGTCGCTTCACACCTAAGTCAATAAACACCAACATAGTTAAGATGACACACGGCTCGACATACGCATGTCCGAGTCACCAGAGCTTGTGAAATGAGACCGTTACGCCCCGTGATCGTCAAAGTCCGCCCATCATCATCATCGTCAGTGACAGCAGTATATCAGCACGAAGTGCTGATGATTATTCGTCATGCAATAATATAGAAAGGGATGAGTCCTAGTCATGTTTCTCTCCATCCACCTTGTTGTATGTAGCAGGTAGGCCAGCCAGGTTTAAGTGGCGAGATGGTCGACGCAATATGGAATTAGTAGAGGTGATGGTTCGCCGATTCAGCTTCTGAAAGTGTGTTCTATCGCACACGAACGTCAGTCCTTTGGCTCCGTTAACGCTCCACAGAATCAAGCTGTGACTTCCGGACCCTAGACTTTCGGGGCCTGTTTGCCGCCTTCGGCATAACCCCCGTCGTGCGAAAAGTACACATTACGACAAGTTGACAATAGGAGAATAGGTCCAACTCGTAGACCTCTATGCAACGAAATTATTACTGTTAAGAACACCATCCCGGCTGTGTTCCAACAGTCATGAGTCATTATGATTAAATGAAAAGACAGAAAGTAGGATTTCTCTCGTGAGTTCGGTATGATGTGTGCACTGCCCTAGGACGTTTAAAGAAGTGAATGTGAGGTCTTATTCATCTTTGCAGAGGCCGCCACAACTGTTCAGCAGTTGGGTTTATAATTTCAAATGATGGTTGGGGTTTACAATTTGTATCTACAGTCATCTTCCATCACTAAACACGCAGATGAGCCCTTTCTTCTTTTACTTCCTCCTCGTTTGTTTAATTGCTACTCTGTATCTTATCATCGTCGCTCACATTTCCCGGCTGTACCCCTGAGTATTATGATTTGAGCTGCCATTGATTCTGACATTAATCTATGAAATGACATTAATTAATGTGCATAAACCTGTAATGAAGAAAAACTAAACAAAGAACTTTGAAGGTTTATGAAGTAGACCTGTCAAGAACCTCAGCAATACAGTCTGACCATTGATTACGACACTCAATACTATGTGTGAATGTAGATGAATAAGAGTTGTTCATATGCACTACGTTTGTTGCCTGTACACGGATTAATGCGGATAATGTTGTCGATGTGCGAACTTTCACGAAGACGTTTAACAACGCGTTATGATAAACCAACGATCTCTTATAGCAAAACAAGATTGGATCACATATGCCATCGTACTGTTAAACAACTTAGAGAACTGTATAGATAAACAAATTCAACAGTTTTTCCCCCAACAAATCGTTTCCGAGTTTAATCCCAAATTGGTATCAAACAGGCTGAAGGCGAAATAGAATCAAATAATCAAATATACATAGCTAACAAGGCTTTTCCAAGCAGTCACAGGATTCAAAACAATGATAGTGAATTAGGCTCCAAAAAAAGTGATCATTGCATCAATTAAGCGGAGTGCAGTAATGGATAACCAGATATTCGCACGACTATCAAACTAACATTATAAGTTAAAAAAAAGTCAAACAAGCAACTATCAAACTGTCTAAGACAGACGTGGTAAACTCTACACAGGTAATTAGTTGGGAAGCAGTGTCTGGTCGTATTTTTATATGTTTGGACTTGAAGGGTTGATACATTAAGTGTCTGTTATTTTTCAGAACACTGATTATACATGTGCAGTTTGCAACGCAGTATTTCTCAATCTATTATACTAAATCTGATACAGATTCCTTAGCCTTTTTCAACGCCTCATTTCTGTGTGTTTTCATCCTGACGTCAGCTTGAAAGAGGAGATTTTCTATCACCTGAGTGCCAGGAGAGAATTGCCTCAGCAGGTGTTCTGTTTGCCAACAATTTTGCCTTCGGTCCGGAAGTCGATCATCAGCTAAAACAACGTTTCGCAAATCTAAAGGAGGGCGCACGTATAATTTCTTCGAAGGCTTTTTGCCCACTGAATTTCCGCATCACGGACCGAAATCTTGGAGGTTTGTTTATTCTTATTTTGGTTTATTGCGACTACTTTTCAACACAACGATGCGGCAAAGAAGATCTATCGACCAATCTGATTATCACTGTTTGTTGACTCTTATCGCTTATAAATCGGTCTCGATGAGGGTAGTGCAAGTATTACACATCAATAGAACACTTTTCTGAGTTTTTTTTTGCGTTAAAACCGGTTTGTGCAAGTCACATTAGTGACCCATCAATCGACCGTAGGACAAGGTGTGCCGCGCACATCTCTGAATGGCATTGTATAAGGCCACCTAGTTTAACCTTGACCACAAACCGGCGTAAGTCACCCGCTCGCATGCGAATGTCAGTGCGATTTTTCAAGTACAGGCTGCATTGTTTATCACATGAACCGACAGAACTAGATTAGTTTGCCTTACGGTAAATATGTTCAACGATATACACGTTTCCTGCATATCAGCCCATCACATACAGTGGCATGAGCTTTTGCGCGACTCGGGTTAAGTTGGAAGCACTGCCCAGTTCGCCCGTTCAAGGGATGAAAGTCTTTAACGTAAAAGCTCAACTGAACATGGGCGTTGCTGATATTGCGACTGACGCCCAAAGGGCGCCATTTGCGTGTATTTGGAAACGCTGTCGATAACGATACGCAGTTAGTGTCAGTGGTGTACTTATTGTAAGACGATGTGTTTCTTTTGATTCTGTTATGATTTTCCGTTTTGTTTTCCTTTTTCGTAAACTTTGGTTGTGCACATTTTACTGGGCCTGCGTAGCAGTTTTACTGTATTATATATGTATGCTTACATATGTATGGGTGTATGTGCAAACGTGGTAGTACTCTGAACCGCGACGGCATAAGTACTCACTACCAAAAGATAGGATCTCATTCACTGTTAACAAAAAACGGTTGAGTTGTACTTTTGATTTTGTTCTGCCAGAAAAATATGTACAAACTAATGTTAGTAGCACTTTTTGAGGCCGTGTCATTGGGTGGTGTCCTTACGTCCGTACATTGAGTTGCTTACAGTTCATTGTCCCAGATGCCAACGCGTCCTGCTGTAGTGTGCGCACATCCACGTGGTACAAGTTAGTCGAGCGCGTGGGTTTGACCATGCGTTTTGTGTTGGTCGGTGGTTACGTGACTGTACTTGCGCGTCTGTGCGGTTAGGGGCAGTTGACGTGACTCAGAACTAACTGTGATAATCACGTGATACGTGGTGCATCGAATAAGATGCCGCGGCGGTGGTTACATTGCGTAAGTTACCGGAGCTAACAAAGCGGTCATTTCAGACGCGCCCACTATCCGTCGTACCAATGAGTGATAAATACCTTTGTAGCAATTGAACTGATCTCAGCGCGAGTTCCTTAATTACAACCTTGGACGCGTGTTCGAATTAGCTTGCAGATTATTTCCTGAACTAACTATGTAAGCGTTACGATACTGCTATTATAGATCGTTTAGGTGACACATTATAAGCAATCCGTGTAGTCTTTAGTTACATTTTCCCCTCTCATTCTTTTGGTTTTCTTGCAAGTAAACAGCAATGTCGATCACTAGTCTATCGCTTTTTATATTGGTGAGGATGAAGCAACCTGTCTGAACGAAAGTTTTTTTCCCCATTATGTGTTTTTCACAGATCTGAAAGTAATTTAGCCTGGAAGGTTTCCAAATGACCCTCTACCGCATGGGACCTAATATTTTCCGTTAACTAAGGATTCATAGCTGCATAGTACTGTCCAGAAGCAAATCATTTAACTTGAACCCGAACCTCACCAACTCAACCTCAGGATAATTAAAATCACCCACAATTGGGATTTGTGAAAATTCTATTTGGTGTCGTTAATTGAGTGCTTGTTTATCAACGAGTTTGTCGAGAGTTGGTAGGTCATACCAATTCAATCGGCGTATGGTTAAAATAAGTGGCATGCTGCACGGTTTCAGAAGCACTTGAAGGAACCGGTTTATTTGTCCTGAGCCGGCTTTCAATACAAAAGGTTGCACCGTTGCCCCTCCTCAGTTGCCAATCGTGACGAAACATGGACGTTTTGGGCAACAGAGATACAGCCCTCTAAGGTTCAAGACTTGTATACATAGTTTGGTTGTGAGACCTGTGTTATTATGTAGCTGTGAAACTCGGCCGCCCAAATTAGATGACGTGGACCGTCTCAAGACATTTAACCATCGATATGCGTGTTCAGTCTCACTAACGGGTAAATACATATGGGGTCAGCAAGTGGATACTTGGTGGCAAGTGTCAAGCACGTGCATTCGCTCAGTTTGAGTATGTTCGCACTTGGATAGTTAGGCCATGTAGCGAGGATGCAGGTTAATCGTCTGCCACACCGAACACTTCTTGCCAATATTGTGATCGACTGATATAAGGTACAAGGTGAATAGATGATGATTGTGTTGGGAACGGAGGCCGCTGTAATCAAGGTCGTCTCCCTGTCTGCGGTCCTCCTGAATTAAGCGGGTGGCGAGCGATTAGGTGAGATGGCAGTTGCTCGGTCTCTGACGCAAATTCTGTTGTTGTCTGGCGGAGTTATCTATGAAGTAATTGCAGTTAATGACAGGCGGTAGTGATAGCTGTACGGTGTCTTGCTAATGTCGCCTTACTTACATTTATACCTCGGTTGTTTGTTAGCAGTGTGTGTTAGTGACAGAATAAGCCTGATCTTGCCACGGTGAATCTAAAATCAAATCTGGCGTATTTTTTTCCATTCATAGTCTATGTTTACTTGGATAATTATCCCCTCATTCATATGGCATTCCATATCACTGTTATACAACTAGGGCAGCTATTTTGCCGCTTCTATCAGATGAGATCTCCGGGTGAATACATGCGCCACTCCGGTTATGATTGGAGCCAACGTTTCTGCTGTTTTCGTAAAAATCCCTGACTCCTTTCGTCAGTATGCAAACTAGCTTCAGATGCCTCCAGTTGAGAGGGATGTTCTCCGTCGTCCATACTAGTCGGAACAACTGAGTCAAAATTTTTGCTATTGTCTCACCACCTCCGTAGAAAACTGTTGACATGAGGTAATCTAGGCCAGTGGCCATTGAGTCTGAGAGTCGAAACATAATAGCGTTCCTCCGCTGTGGTATTGAGTGGCTACAAATCTACTTACATTACGAATTTGTGGCAGCAACACAGTAGGAACAGAAGGTCGGCTGAAACGTCCCTCAGTGTCCTGTCCCGCGGTCTAGTATTCCAGGGTTGCGGATGAACATACCATCTGTTTCAGTGACAGTTTCACTAGCAGAGGGAGGCCCTGGATCTGAATTACGGATGAACTTGAAGAGGTTGTCAGTGTTCTCAGAAATAAGACGGTTTCTGTCTCGCGCAGCATGTTTTCGTACCTACGTCATGAATAGTTTGATTTGGTTTCACCTGCCGTGGGGATCACTAAAACTAGAACTGCTGAGCTTGAATTCGGAGCTACTTTCGTATTTTACCTTTACCGATGGTGTAACCCGTTTATTAACAGCCGCTGTGGTCGGTGGGATCGTTACTCATCGAAGTACGGACGAAACGACAACGTACCAACGCATGATCGGAACCATAGTCCCTATTCCACTAAAAATCGATAATGTTGACCGAAGCCCCGCAATCTATAACTAACAATTATGTGGTCTGTTTGATTCGGAGAAAAAGAGTGCCAAGTGACGCTGTCCAAGAATGGCTTGTGCTTTGCGCATAGTTGCAACAACCATCCGCCACTATTTGCACACCCAGCCCAAACTCGTCACCTGAACAAGACTCGGCCCTATCTAATTGGCCTATCTGGGCGCTTATATCCTCACCCGCGGTTGCTATTTCGGAACAGGGTATCGAGTTGAAGTGAGCAGCCTGCTCCGAGTAAAAGGCGACGGTGTCACTGCAGTCAGTTGGAGCATGACCAGATTCAACAGGAAGATCTCTGAGGATTTGTCGTATAGTGCTGGTCTTGATAAAACTTGTCAAGCGGAATACACAGAGTCTACTGCTAACGGTAAATCAATGTGTCACTGCAGCTGCGGCCGTTGCGCCGCGTACTATCTCTGCTCCGGCTTGACTAGTAGAAGTGGCTCTGGAATTACACGAAATGTATAACCGTTATCAAATAAACAATACAAGCGCTGTCAGTTCAGTGCGTTGATTACTGTCCTAGAATTTAGTTCCTGGACTGGAGTAAACATCGGCCTTCATTGTTTCTAACGTCCGTACAAGAGCGGCCCGTTGACGTGTGTGTTTTAGAGTGCGAACGGTAGACGATATAAATCGGGGAACTGGGCGGTAAAATATGGGGCTTATCGGGGCAGTGCCACCATGATTAGTTGTATCTGTTGTGGGATCTGTAAACTAACTAGTAAAAGTAGAGGTGGAAAGGAGCCCATGATAAAGCAGTGGAAGGGAGTGTCAGCAGCAGTACGTTTCCGCTTGTGTGCGACAAATAAGACGACCCGATTTATACTGCGAGACGGCCAGTGTATTATGGAATTAATTATGTTTTGGGTATTCGCGGTTGTGGATGCAATGAGATACTGACAGGAAGCTGAAGCATGGACTGGTTCTCATTTAGTATCTTTTACTCAAAAACCTGTGCCTCTAGACACTGGATGAATGACAATGAACTACAATCAGTACCGCATTTTCCGGAGGTGTCAGCCTTCTTCCATCTCCCAGCTTGGAGGTCCAGTTGACCGTAGTTAATCAGGCCTTTACCTATTGGACTGCTTTGTATGGGTGACCATCACCGTGCGGTTTGACCAAATAGGCCATCCTGATGCGCCAGCCGTCGCACCGCGTCTAGGTCCAGTCTCGTGATGAACTGCCGGTAAAACGTTACGAGCAATTTTACATCAATATGGGTGAGATTAATAGTAGACTTGAGTTTGTGATCCACATTATCGGTGTTGTGGCCTGTTGCTTTAGAAGATCATAGTGATTTTGGAAGGAAAACTGTGTTTGATAACACTCCTAAAGAAGGCCGCCTGAGGTAGTTGAAACCTAGTTTGTTACAACTTGCTCGTAACGTTGTGTTATTCTCAATCTATTTATTAATGCGTTTATAATCGTCCTTTATGGGTTGGCAATGTGCAGTTGTTCGCATCACTAGTCTCTTGGAGCACATCGTTTCATTGATCTCACTGGCTGTCGATGATTCGTCGTTGAACCCATAACGATGTTATGTTAGTGTTTTGGTTCATTTCTGTTTTGTTTCTTTGTTCTCCTAATTTTGATAATTCACTGTTGCTTTTGTGATGGACTACTACGTATTGGTTCCCGCCCATGGACAGTTTATATGGCAATATTTTAACAACACGACCACTAATTTCGGTTTTTGCATGTATGCTCCGTAGTTGCGGATATAGATTACTTTACCACCGTGGTTTCCACATGCTTTACTGTTCTGGTCACTCTGTTTATTCGTATGCTGCTTGTTGTTAGGCCCGATCGTACTCGTGTATTTCGTCCCAGTAGGAAAAAGCGTTGATAACTTTATGTTCTGGAGACAATATTCCAGTAGTAATGTTGATGCAGGATCTTTGTATTCATAACTACTCTGTGATTTTCCACAACCGCTAATGGCCTCGTCACGAATGACGCATTTATGTTATCTGACCGATAAACTGAACTACGCGCTGACGCTCTTTCGCGTTACTGATGGTAGCACTCCACTTGATGCAGGTTGACTGAAGGGGGTTATGAACAGTTAGGTATGGCGAATAGGTGCATGTCCTCGTTGCGATCAAGGCATGGCGGTTCGTATATGAACAATGTCCCATTGATGCAGGTTGATGAGAACAACGCATGCCTTCACTACTTTTGGTGATGCGTCGTCAGCATTATCAGACACTAGCAAAATGGTTTTGCTCAGGTGGTCGACACGACCTACGGTCTGCCTGGAATAAAAAGGTAGGATTGTAAATGTTCCGGTTGTTGACTGTCACTTTGAAAGTTCGAACCGCATACAGTGTCATGCTTTCGCCAACTCCATTGACTGATCGGATTGTCAATGGTATATTAAATGATAGTGTTATCTGGTTATTGAAAAAAATGCTCTTGATAAATGTTGCTCTTCAGGTTTGTATGTCTCATTATCACTTGGACTTTGATACTCTCAATGGCATTGCCACTTGTTGTACATGCACACTGGAGTTGCATATGTTACTTTCCATCCGGAGAGTTGTTCTTCATGTTGATGACGGCGCAGCCTCATTCAGAGGACTGACCGCTCTAACAATACTACTTCGTTGTCTGTCAACATTGCCTTCGTAGAGCTGCACGCTTTTGATGGGCGCACCTCGTAAGTTAACATGCGATTCGTTAGAATGTGCTGATCTCGCTTCACAGGCTTCTGCGATTTGAACACATTTTGTTAATTATATCCCATCGTCTGGCACTTTCGCATGAACTAGGCTAAGTTGGATGCGGCGGCCAGGTGATCCGCGTATGATGTCAAAATTGGGTACCATAGGGTGTCGAGGACTCCTCAGTCGGTCCTCTAAGGGCGGTTGTTGCCAGTTGTTGGGGACGCAGTAGGGAATAACGTGGAATAGAAACCAATCACGCTCATGTTGCACGCTTTCATGTTGGTTGGTTTTGTGTCCGTCTGCTCTGGTGTGGTCGTTTTTTTTTTTGGATTCTTTGTGTCAGCTTGACCCCCTACATAGTCTTTCTTCTCAGAGGGGCTAAAGGCCAATCATTTTGTTAGACTCGGTTCTTTATGTATGAGGCTTTCAACCGAGCTTCGTTTTGGCCGTTAGAAAACGGTACTTATAGGTCACACGATTTCTGTTATGCCCAAAACATCTTATACATCCGTACTACCTGATTTTTGTCTGCTTCCTGTCGCAATTGTGGTTCGAATTGGTTCCATTGTTCGTACCCAATCCCCCAATTTACAACTCCACGGTCTGCATCTATAAGTACCAGTTGTAGAAGCAAGCGGGACTTAGAAGCAGCTCAACAACCAAGCGGACAGCGGTGATTAACTTGTTGTGTAGACTGTTAAACCACATATGTCCCTTACGGCACTATGTGTATTCCGCGTCACTATTCTGAATTGGACTGTGACTTCAAGTTTTGCGTTGCTCATGTAAATCGCTAATTTTTTGTTTGTTTGTTTCGTTTGGCTTTACTTTCACTTCCTACTTTTGTCTCCTCTGTGCGTGTGCGCGTTGCGTATTTCAATTTCTGACGGTACAACTAAGTCATCAGTTTCTTGGATTTTCTGTTGGAAGTATTCTACTGGAATGCTTCATACTTGGGCTTGCATCAAGGAAACACTGTCACTTACGTGTTTTTTCATACACAGCACGATTCGCTTCATTCCTTTAACTCCGTTATACTATAGCAAGATGTGCAGTTTTGAATGTACTGAATGCTTCTGTTCTGTCAGCTCAAGTCGGGTGCTGATTGTTAAATCGAAAGTCTGAATGTACGTGTTCACTCGACCTGTCTGTATGAATACACACGGTCTGACAGCATGTTTCAGTTCTAGTTCAAATTCCGACTTTTGTCTGACATTCCTCTTACGAGGAAGAGAGGTCGACTAAACAGTGAAGCCAACAGTCATCAGATGACAGTCATTTGTGAAAATAACAACTTGATCAATAGCTCCTAAACTAAGTGTCAATTTTCGTGATTTTGTTCACTTGTTAACGGCATCTACTGTTCATCAGATTGTGTTCAGTGTGTGCATTTTTCAAAAACATCAATATGCCTGTCCAATAATAGTATGAACTTATTAGACACATAATGTGTTGTGTACATTGTCCTCCCAACCGAATCCAATCGGAGGTTAACCGTTTGTTCCTGGGAATTGTGAATTTGATCGCTTTGTCGTGGTTTTCCTGGATATGTTTGCAGCATCTTTCTGTCTGAGCGATACCTCCGTAATCAAGTGGATGCGGTGCACTTTGTGTTCACTTTATTATCGCTTTCATTTTCCTTATATTAGTTGACTCCGAGGTATGAACACTTGAAATTCGTGGTTTACTTCTGTATGACTATTACTGGTTTCCTGACCTTCATTCCAAAATAACTCGCTAGCCATGAAACTATGTATTCCTGTTAACCACTTCCTTCTGGTCATTTTCTTTTATTACAGTATTTTAATGGAGCTGAGTGTTCTGTCTCGACTACCTGTCAGCTCCACTATGTTCTGGCTGCTGTGGTTCACAGGTGTTCACTGATCTGTTTTAGTCAACAGGATTTTCCCAATATTGAATCTCCAGCGCTGCGTTTCCTACTTCGCCCCCTCCCCAGCCGCACTAATGAGATCTGTTTCGATGGCTTGACTGAATAATCATTGGATTAGGAAATAATAGCTTTTGAGAATTCTAAAATCTCTATGCACATGACTGCAAATACTGTGGCGAAAGGTTGAAGTATAAACAGACACGGACTATGTCTAGACGAAGGCCGTAAAATGTGATAAATACTTGGAAAGTGACACAACATGCCCTGGATGAATGTACCAAACACTACATATGTACGACAAAAAAGTGTTCAAGCCTGCTTTGTTGTTTAGTTGCACGACCCCTGAATGTGATGCTGTTTGCCCTACTGGTCAGCAATAGCCACGGATAATTGGACGATTTTACAATTCAAATGACAGACACCACATTACATCTAAGCCAGCGGTACTGGAGTGCGTACTATTTAGTGATGGCGCTCTTCTCTCATCAAGTTTGGTGTTCAGGCTCTGGAGTATCTTAGTGATATACCGTTATACCTTGTTTATGATCAGCATGTTTCTTTGAAAAGAGGTTAGCCAGATCTTATCTCCATGCCCGCGATACAATCGAATGAAGCGGTTGCAAAGTAACTGAAAGCAGTGAGCGTCAACCTGACCAGAGTGTTGAATAATGTTAGGGTACTGTCAGTCTTTTTAGCACGTTCAAGGAGTGTCAGAGTTCATAAGCGCTTCTGTACAAAACCTGTTTGAAAGAGAAAGCTATCGAAATACTACTTGGTGTTCGGTGAATGACAAATGTGCATAACTACACCTGTCAGCATCGACTTCCAGTCAGTTTATCTGACATTACTTAGACCGAATTGTGAGATTCTGTGAGTTAGAAACATTAACAGTGCTTTTGGCTTGTCACACTTACGCTGTCAACAAATAACACTAACATCGGAGAAGTTATTTCAATGAAGTTGTGAATATAACTGAAAAATGTTGAAGTGAACCATAATTTGAACCTTGGGGTGCTCAGCTGAAACTAGCTTGGCAGCTGAAGAAAGCTTAGTTAGTGCATACCCTTCAAACATGTTGGGTTAGCTACGATTCCATCTACTGAAGGGTGTTGTTTAGTAACCTTCACTGAAAGAACCTATGGTTTGGAAAGACGTGATTCTTGCAGTCTGATGTGTTGATAAAGTTGAAGTAAATGGCGTCAGCGCATTTGCACTTGTCAGTTGCCTGTGTTTTCTGAGTGATGACTGGCAGCCTAACCACGGTATTTACATGCTGTTTGCGAAGACAGCCGGAACAACAATTGGGGCGCGGACAAGTATTATTTAGATAGCTTGATGGGAAAATGCGCGGTGTTTACACGAAAGCCAATGTTGGCCGGCTGTTTGTACATGATATTGCGGTTGGGCCGAAGATGAAGACAAAGGCGTAGTGGTCAACAAGGTTACCTTAACAGAAGCGGGGCTGGATTGGGTAGACCGCACAGCAGGTTGTGGTTCGAAGAGGGAAACTTCATGCACTGAGCAGAACCCTCCTTCCAGTTACTGAACTATGACTGAATCATACTTGGGGTTAATCAGCCTCTCGCATTTGTCCACAGCTTTTTTCAGCCTCATGTTTCGCTCTTGGTCTATTTTGGCCAGGTGCATGATGAAGAAGTCAGCCTAGCCTGATGATTGGAGATTACAGTTAAAGACCAGATATCAGGATTAGCCCTCTGTGAAGGAACTAAGCTTGATCCCTCCGCACTCACGGCTTACGAAACCGGCTTTGGTAACAAGGTTGTCTGTATCTCCTTTGACCATTTGGAGGCACTGAAGTCTTGTGTTGAATAGGAATGAGTGATCACTGAAGATCTTCAACTAATGGACCGTATCCACGAAACTCAAGGTTCGCGACTCGATGGACCTTATGCAGTTGATGTAGTGGATATGTTACGCTAGATGCAGTTTCTGGATGAATAGTCGGAATTTCGTCTTATCATCTTGGGATGCCAGTTCAACGACAAACGTATCTTTGTGTCGTTCGTATCAGACTTCAGGAGAGACGTCAGCTTGAGGGTCACTGGAAGTCGGAGTTATTCTTGGCCAGGTGATCGGCGGATCGATGGCAATAGACGGCCGACGGGCGGCAGTCGTATCTGCGACTGCATCAGCTGCTTGAGATCATGGTCAGCAAACATGGTTCAAAAAGATAACTAGAAGAAAACAATCTCCGTCACTACTATTGTAGCGAAAAGGCGTCCAATAAAGCACAATCTTTATTGTCCGACTCGCTAGTTCCCACGCCACGCGTGCGCTTGCGATTTCGAATCACAATTCCAGTCGACAACATCCCCCCTCCGTTTCCGCTCACACGTCGTGTGCACTTCTACCCGGTTCAGGTGTGTGATTTACGCCTTCTATCCGGGGGTTTTCCGCCCGCTGTTCCTCGTCCGTTGATCCGATTTCGTTGAGCGATGGCTTGTCCGGTCGCTCGTGCTGTCCTCCGTCCATCCACTGTGGGCTTTTGAACGCACCTCCCTCTGTGTTCAGGTATTCCACCGATAGTTGGAATGCTCGCACTTTCTGCCTGACAGTCCACCACACTATGTTACGACCCATGCGATCACCAAACACCAGAAATGAGTAGCGCACGAATATACGGCACACGAATTGCGAACACGTAATACGAGGCGTAATGATACTCAAAACCCCGGAATAATACAGAAGACCTTGACCTTCGGTAGAGTATGTATTTCCTCCCAAACTAAGAGTAGCGTAGTAAACCAGCGTCTGCGTATATATAGGCTTTGATTGGCCTTGAGGAATCCCACGTTAATTGATGCAGTAAAAGTGGAATGGGACGGCCAGAAAATAAGGGAGGAACGTGTGGTTTAATTGAGTTTTAACACTCCATTGTGCAAAAGGATGAGATTCAAAATCGCGAAGTATCTTTCAGCTAAATATCGAGGAATAAAACTTTTGGGGGAAATTTATCTTCCTTAACCCTTTCGTTGCTAGAATTTAACTTCGACCCCTGTTTTCACCGCCAATCCGTAAAACCTCGCACTATACACAACGTGAGCAATTTGGTGACGCAATTATTCCAATGATTGCTGAAATATTCTTAAACATTTGTAAGACTCAAATGATTCAACACTGGGAAAGATTATCATTATGGGCAAGAAGTGCCAGGCGAAACTACACATCTAACAATACCAACCAAGCGGACAGAAATACGCATGACGTTTGATTAGAACCCTCACCGCGTTATCGAATACGATTCTGTTTTGTAGTCACGATTGACAACGTTTAAATGTGGAGAGAACAACAAATGACTTGTTCTGTTGTGTACCTTTTTCATCAATCGTTAACCTTTCATGTCGCCCGATCGTTCTGAATTGTTGTACGCTAATCGTCTTGCAAGTAATTGATCCCAGTTGTCATCAACGAAGTAGCGGACGACTGTCTCAGCCTAATTGGACCTCCTTAGCACCATGCGATTCTAGGATTCGAATCGAGTACTTATGAACAAACATCAGCTTAGGAAAAGTACTGTTGTGAACCGTAACCCACGTACCTTCCTGTAACCTCATTTACTGCGACCCCGTGGTCCAGTGGACAAGTATCTGGAGTTTTCTTCTCATCTTCATTTCCCATTCGATCTGATTATGCAGACCTCATTCAAGTTGCTGATAAATTGTCTGGGATTTCTAAGTTGAACGCTCACATTTGTTCGGAGCCTTTTAGTAATGTTCAGGTTTAAACATTTGACTGCCTAGGTGGCTTACTAATCAAAAAATTATTTTGCATCCGTTTTTGTAATACAGTCTTCCGTTGTTTGTCTGGCCACATCAATTACTGTACAAAACCAATGCACTGGCGTAACTGTATGGTGTTGAATAAAATCTGAACATTACGACCAGTAAGAACAAAAATTGCAACAGTGTAGAGTAGAACTCAAACCAAAAGCATAACCTCTATGTAAGACAAACAGCACATTAAAGATGACAAAATCCTCACACTTGGTGTGATTCGGACACGATGGGTAACGTTACTAAAGAGCGAGTTATTTATTGGGTCAGAGAAGCGATTCATTAGACCAGTAGGAATCGAGGACTGATAAGATTGTCGTTGAGCTGCCTTGTTACAGCCTGTGGGGAAAGATTCATTGGTGCGGTGAAACATAGTGCTAAGCGGTAGGTACACGTAATTTTAGGGGAGACACTGACGGCTACCGTTATTTGGAGAAGTTTGTAGAGTACGCAGCGCTATAGTTGTGTGTTAAACAATAAACGAACTATCACCTCGATCAACCGAAAACCAATAGTTTAACGTTTTAGGTTGAAATGTATGACAAGAGAAAATAGAGGAGATTTTGAAGTGTGACAGAGAAATTCGGGACTGGCTTGTACTTGCTCCTGAATGGTCACAAAAATGCCCGTTGAACTCAAAAGGAAGCACTACTCTATTTGCAAACTTCTTTTATCTTGCTCATCAGACTGACTAGAGTTCGCAAATCTGCGCAGATGACCTCAATTTTACTTTTACGTAACTCGCCAATTGTCATAAACATTTCGTTTGAGTTGACGTCTAGCAATTGTCCGAGGTCCTTGAATTCATATAAACGATCTTATTCTCCGGTTGTTTCACTTCTGTTTTGTGAAGAAGCATTAGTAGACACCTTAGATCTGTTCTTGTTCTCATGACGTGTGACATTTTCACTTCCGAATGTCACATATTCACACACTTGTTGACTAATACAAACTCTACGTAATAATCGCCGGTAAACTGTCTGAAATAAATGGACATACTACACTCGCGGCGGGTCTCCATCAGTCTTCCACTGAACATGTTAATGAAATCGACTGCTGTTTATGTTGGTGGGCTTCTTCCTTGACTTCTTCCAGTTGACAAAATCAGTTGTCTGTGCCTGTACATACATAAAGACAATCGTATGAACGACCGTGAGGCTGATTGAATGGCGCTGACTTGAACAGAAATATTCTGGAAGAAGTTGTATGCATGAAACGAATTGGGAGATGATGTGGTTGCCAGTACGTTGCCATGTCGCACAATGTTTTTAATCGGGCAATTTGACTGATTAAAAGATACTGTACTTGACAGACGATACCAATCAACTTTATTCAACGGAACACTTTCTTCTGAATTAATGACCGCGTGTATTCATTTCTTACGTGTATGCGTTCACACTGTGTTCATTTTTATAGACATCGGTTCCATCATGCGTGTCAAGTGTCTCAATCCGATCCAGGACGCTGTCTCTTGGACAGACAAACCGTTTAGCTACTACGTGCACACAATCGACCGTTCTTTGGTAAGTCCGGACGATTAGCTCCGCTGATTCACACATTGACGATGGAGTACATAACCGCATTGTTTGTTACCACGCTTGTAATAGACTTATAGGGTTGTTAACTCGATCTTAATCGCAAGCTGTTGGAGGATAGTTAGGCCGACTTCTTTGTGGGCCACATTTCGGCTCATCGAACTGACCTTTGTTTTGGAATGTTCAACACACCACGTATGCCGTTGCTGCTAAAAAAACGTTTTGTTTTTGCGGCTGCTGAATCGATCCATTGTTATACGTGGCTGGTTAAACCGTCTGCAAACGTTTTCATTCCGTTAGACAAGACGGACTGTTGAAGGTTTGTTCTAATTAGACTGGTTTTGCACATAAATAATGGCTAACAAAAATAAGCGACTTGCAAGCAAACGGATTCTATGTAGGGAAAATGACCGTTGTCGATTGGCATCCCCACAAAGCAGTAGCGTACACATTTGAATTAAGCAGTGCAAAACAAACAAACCGAGTTCAGCAAACCAGTGAGAAAAACGTCGAAAGTGAAGCTTCGTGGTGCATTACACCTATATCAAAGGTATCAAACGTTCAATTAAGTCTTTTTACAGCAATCTGCAAAGTAATACATGGGTGAATATAAAACACAGTCAACAGAATAGTAGTGCGTGAATGAGATGGTTGAAGTTAATGAGAGTTAGATACGTGCACGCTTTCCTCAATCGGCAGTACACTGGCACCCGGTTCTACTAGCCGGAGTTTCTAGTCCCTTGGGGAATCGTTTTGTCATAACTTTACTCGCGAACTTACAGTAACCCAAATATCCTATCCGTTGATTGTTTCCAGATTCCACAGCTGATATAGGACTTCCAGAACAGTTTTCTACACAGTGTGATAGGATGCCATATTTAAAACTTAGGGAACCAGTTCGCGAGTACAGCTAGGGATTGTCTGTGTGCTCCGTGTGAGTTCTGTCAGCTGTACGAAAGCCGTACAGCTTTTTGCTCTTTACGTGTCTAATTTTAGTTGCTGCTTATTTTCAGTGGTCTCTCATCAACGAAACCGACCGAAAATGTTCTCTCTTGTATATCATCAGTATGCATGACATTAATTAGGATCGTATTTTATTCTCGTTTGTTATACTCGTTCATACAGTGAGGATATCTCTTTGAATAACATACAGTTGATACTGCATTTTTTATGCTGTTCCTAGAGGTGTGATGTTGTTGTTAACAACAGGTGGACGCATTTCTTTACGTACTGGATTACTTTCGACAAAGTAACTCGTGGGAGCATCATGTTCTTCGTCCAAAGGTAACCGCTGATTTGTAAGACAGAATTTTCCGACCACATTGGGTCAATATAATCAGATGAGGCATCAGCTGAAAAAAGAATACACTATGGAAGGCAAACAGCGAAGAAGGTGAAGAGAGGAAGAATAAACTACATCGAAGCACAGATGTACAATACGAGCTCCACTAACTTCTGTCTTTCGTCATATCAGACAGCGTTTTCAATCAAATATGTTCATTGTCTTTGAGACTCTAGCCTGTAAACTGGTAACGTCCTACTGAAGCAAGCTTCAATGTATGTGTCTTCATCTCCCGAATACAAGTCATACACTGATCACCAGGCTGCAGCTTCCAGCTTAACCTACAACTCGCAAACAAGGTCCGATTGGACAGGCGGTAAGTTGACATTCGCAGGATGTGTTCAAGTCAGCGAAGCCTGTGAGACGAGATCAACATGCTCAAGGGTCGACAGAATTCATCCATCCATTCATCGGCGAACTTCATCATTGCTGACGCGCTGTTCTCAACACATGCCGCTAATGCTTCGAAGACACTGGCGGTCGATAACAGATACTGTGTGAACATCTTCCGAGCGGATAGACCGGGATTAGCAGCCGTTCAACAGGACCGCTCTTACAATGACGTTGTACACTCGGTCTTTCCTAGCAAGACTGAGATTATGCCGACGCCACAGATGGCACCAGTTGGCAAACGTCATCCGAGCCTTAGATATACGATTAGTAATCTCATCGAACATTCTACCGGCGGCGATAAAGCACACAAGGTATGTGAGCTTCTCGACTAC
>LUCH01002299.1:45366-62217 GCA_013368495.1 Paragonimus heterotremus
AGAGCAGAAGTTGTTCGTTTTCAAATTCTGGTATAAGATTTTAAACTGTTCAGACCCAATTTTTGTTAAAAACAACTCACTGAGTATTTGCATTGACTACAAATTAGCACTTTCAAATACTGTTTCGCTAAAATACAATTTCGTTAGCTACCACCATGTTTTTTTACTACATCAAGCCTAGCTTTGGTTTTATGCTATTTCTTCACGTTTCGTATTACGTAGTTCCATTGTGCAATACTATCGAATGTCTCTCATGGTGTTCGGGGTTTGGTTATATGAAACTTTTCCGTTAAATGATGCCAGACTAATGGTTAGAGCAGGCGTTCTTGAAGATCGTCGTATCTGACGTTTCGTTTGTAGACTTGCATAATTAATTTCTACCCAATTTCTTGAGAAATGTTGTAATCCATCTTTACTATGTTCCAACCTGCTCTTTCTCTCCCTCGTAAATGAATGATTGACCTTTTTTAATGATCGCAAAGGTCACACTCGGCGCTCTGAGGAAGTGTACTCTCCAAGCGTACCTGTAAGAAACATCGTTCATCGATTTTGTTTGGAAACTACTATCGGTGGCTAAATTACACTGCCATTTTATTTTTAATTGTATCTCCTCTACTGTCAAACGGACAGTGATAATTTCTCAAAAGTAGCGAACGAATGCCATCAGAAAATTATGGACTGAACCCTGCTTGAGTAGCTTTTATGAAACGTGAACTATGCATAACAGTCTGGGAAATGAACAGTACATAATTATCCGACTGTGATGACTTCGGTCCGTTCTATTGGTTCAGCGTTATTTGGTCACAATGGCGTCACGCGATTTGAGAACAGGATTTCTGTCTTCTAGTAGTCGACGTTGCAGTTGGCAGCTTGCATCATCAGTGGTCCAGATGTGGACAAAATACCTTACACCCATACACCTGCGATCTCCTCTGTTCCATCGTACTTTCGGTAGTATGCTTTTGTAGTCTCTTTCAAATTCATTCTCATCATTTTTGACAAGTGTGGAGGCTGGCTCGGCACAACCATCTGATCGAACTCAAGATTATTTTGTTGTGCATATGTACATATATACATGTAACACAAGCACTATTTCTAAGCTCTCTTTTTGCTTTCGATAGATCGCTAAGGACGTTCTGCATTTAGTGTCTCAACAACCGTGTGTGTATGTGTGTGTGACATACCGCCTTTTCTTGTTCAGATCTCTCTGGTTTCCAATGGCACTGTTCCTGCATCAGTGAGGCAGTCGATCGGCATTTCTAAACGTTCCCGCTCGCTGTCCTCGCTCAGTCAATCGCGTCGACGGTCCAAGTCACTGGGTTTCGCTACGCCCACAAAGCGGAGTGACTCACGGTTGAACAGTTTGCGTTCCAACGGTTTCGGTGCTGTTGAGCGGAACGCGAATCTGAATGGCTCCCTGCGACGTCGGTCCACTCTTCGCCTATCTCGTCGCTGCAAACCGAAACTGAGGACTGCCACTAAGATGGTAAACGGTTTCAAGACGGAACCTGTTCTCTCTTTAGATGTTGCAGTTGACCAGCGACTCGCCTCGATATCACTTGTACCCAATCCCACTTCGGATCCCATGCTCCGATCATCCAGTTTTCCGACTTTGCTGAATGGTCCGGCTTTAAGCAGTGGACGTACTACTCCGACTGGTTCGACTTCCATTTCCTCGACCGCATTTTCGAACGACGACTATCCCACGCTGTCTGTTCCGTTTTCTGAAACGAACAGATCGCAAGCGCTTCACTCCCGGCGCCGTCAGTGTCGTTCTCCCGTTGAGGACGAGCAGCTCCATTCTCATGAATCTCTTGTTACACGTTGGAATCCCACTTCATCTTCCTCGTCCTTCTCCTCCACTGCCAGTAAATCATCCGACCCTTTTGTGCAGGATGAAACTTTGATTTCGAGCCGTACACACCTAGTCACCAATGCGGTCGAACATCGCACTGGTTTTGGACAAGGTGGGTGGTGGGCAATTTTCACTGCTTCATCCCTTGTAGTTTATGGGTTCGTTAGGTATTTCTTTGGGTGCTGGTTATTTTAATTTCCCTTCCGTTAGGCGAATACTTCGACATTGTTCAAAGTTGAAGGAACTAGCAAACTTTCTTAACAGTACTAATGGTTTAAGGATTCGCAATACGATTTTCGGGATGCTCTACTTAACTGGATTAGTCATCCCATTACTTTTCGTCATGCCTTTGCTTATTGGACAGTCTCGCTATGTGTTATTCCATCGATTAACCCGGTGATTGTATAACTTCTGACGACCACATAATAAAAGTTTTCGTTACATTTTGAACAAATCACATGCTTGATCGCAGCAGTTTTCATGTTTAGTCAAACTTTTCAGCTTATCCACGTTGAAAAGATGTACCGTAGATTGAAGTCAAGTTAAATTTTGGTTTCAGCTAATCTGTGATGTATATCTTTGTTTACGCCGTTCACTTCCGTGCTTGTACAGCGATCACAGGTTGACCGCCTACTACATTGTATTTGTATCAGATGTGTTCCGAACTAAATGTTTCTGCACAACGGTTTATGAGCGAATTTGAAATCCAATGCTGATTTTGCTGGTTGAGATGCGCCAGCTTTACCGGGATGTGAAGGGTGCGCTCGTTTGTAACTGATGTGTTCCTCTCGTGACGGTTTCTTCGTCGTTGAGTTTTCGGTATACGCTGCACAAAAATCGGTTTCTGTAATGCCTCCCGAAGCGCAATCGCTGCATGTAGATGAACTGGGGGTGCTTACTTCCAACTTTTGTTATTTCTGCGTGGTTCTCCACAATCCTTGGTTACTCCGACCATCACTGGTTATCGCTTTCTTCCATATCGTGTGCTAGACAGAAGCATCGTTTACACCAACAAACCTGCAATGTTTGTTGTGTATGCATTTGTGTTTATCTGTTCCTATTGGTGGGCTGTTGTCTTGCATAATTATTTGAGATTGTTTCTTCGAGCCACTTAATCGCGAAAATAAGTTTGTTTTCGTGTGATCTGTTGGGTCGTGTTGGAGCTGTTAAGCCACCTAATCCAAGCTCTGGGCATTCAAGGTCACTATGATTTGACCCTGTAACTGTGTTTGCCGTTTGGTAACGTTACCATTTAACTAAGTTGTTATTTTTTCTCAGCGGTACTGGTGAGAAGTTATTTTTATCTTCCTGGAGCTTTTACCTGACTGTACTCAATTTACTCAGAATATAGCTTAACGGAAACAATACGTTCCATGGAGTCGGTTTCAGTTAATACAAGCCATATAGTTGAACTATTAAACTTAGTCCCTATATTGACCATCGTTTGCTTTAGGTTTCCTTGTCTATTTTTCTATGAAGTGATAGGCTGTCTGTTGTCATCGCAATAGTAGTTGCCCGTTCATCGTCTCTTGAATTCCCTAGACTTATCCATACCGCCCTGTAAGCATGAAGTTGGTTCCACTGTGAACATATCGGAATATGAGCCTGCTCCCGCAATAAATGGATGTCCTAACTCAAGTTCCACACCCGATCTCTTCGCGGATTCCAGTGTAGCCAAACGTCGAGCCATTCGCAAATGCCGTCAGTTCTCTAATTCACTCGATAATTCTTCTAACAGCCGCCCCTCCGCACGATCGTTCCCACATAGCCTACCTGGTTCCGATCGAGATCGAGCTGAGTTACGTCAACTCCGACGTTTGTCCAACGCACGAGTAAAACAAGCTGTCGCTCAGGCGGTCAGATCACCCAGACGCTATGCTGAACAAACCAAACACAATCTGGATCTGCTACACAACGAGACGCTTGCGCAAACTGGCAAGAAACCGACTGTACAATACGGATGCAATGAACCTTGCATGTCTTCCTTTACCTGTCACTACCAACCGCATGAAATGCGTTCGCTAGAGGAGGCAAAGAAACACGTGTCTACCACTGGTGCTGATTGCAGTACTGGTCATTCTGAACATGTTGTACCGCTTGCATTGACACAGTATCTTGGTGAGTCCATGTGCTCCTGACATCAGTACTATATTCTTGTCAAGTCTTGAGTAGAATTACAATGCGATCGATGTCCTGGGTATATATATATATATATATATATATAACATTCAACCTCCTAAAATGTTAAACCCTATCAGTAATCAAAATGTGATACATTTGAGGTTAGGGTGTGTACCACTACTAATGGCAAATTTTATCGGGATGTTCCATAGGTAGTATTTTAAACAAGTTTATCTGATCCGAGTGAATTTAATATTTTACTACTGTTGCCATAACAATAGGGCATCACTTTGAAACAGCAGTGTGATTGGAGCATATATGCTCTCCCCCCACCTCCGAATGACCACGCATCTCATTTTCGTTATTTTCCTCAAATGGTTTCGTATTTTTTTCTTACACAAAAACTGGTCATCACTCATGTGGTATTGGAGCACATTGTCTACCCAAAGTGGACATAGCTCTTGGTTGTTAACTGACTAACCGTACAATTACGGAGAATCAAACTAGTATTGGGCAGAGGTATACAACAGAGTGGTTTAACTCGTCAACTTCTAGCGGTAATTTGCGAATGAACCCATAAATATCCTCACTTGAGGTCCAGATAAGTTAGTGTCTTTGTCATGCAGACATCTTTGAAGCAGAATCTGAAAAACCTGAACCATGCCGTTTGCTTTTTCATCCTTAGTCTACGGTGTTGGTCCTAGTTAGGCGGCAGTATAAGGTAAATTTTCACGGCGCATTCAGTCTTACCTCAGCAAGCGAGTTGCTTGTGGACTTCTTTTTTGAGCTGAATAACGTAATCTTTGAAATTGACTTACAGCTATTGTTTCATAACTCAAGGCGCCCCAGCACAATGAAAACTCACGTCGGTTACGTTGTTCATTTTTTATTCACGTGCATTGTTCAACTCGTGGTAAATAACTGAGAATATCCTCCGGGAAACATCATTTATGAAAAATGTCAGGACAAAATGTCACCCCTATTTGACATGGCTGCCTATGCCATACACAATATGCCGCTAACAAAATTGTTAGGCAACTCAAATTCCCAAGCTGCCTACATGACATCAACCTATTGGTACCACCAAAACATTTTCTATCCTGCCGAGTTTGTTCGTCACCAAACCGACATTGCGCAAGCCTTGTCAATTTTTTAGTTTATGCTCTTGCCGATAGTCTTTGTCCTGCGGCGTAGTATGCCTAGGACACTAGTTTGCGTTTGCGTGGTCAGTTACCAGACAGTTTGCATAGTGAAGTAATAGATAAGTGACATGTGACATTTCGTGTCTAAAATGACATCAACTATCGTAGTTACCATATAAATCATTAACTGATTCTAACAAATTTCCCAATATTCAGCATGTGTTTGTTCACTGTGATCTGTTCGAAACACCCTACAACCGGTCTGCGAATTTCTGTATCGTATCTTGTTTAGCGAAGGAACGGCAAAATCATGCACGGTCAATCATCCCGTTTCAGTACGTGCACATAGAGTTTTCTGTTCCAAACAACCTGCAAGTATACATCTAGTATGAAGAAGTGAAATCAAAAGCACTTCCGGTTTGATTGCCTTCTTTATTCCAGTCAGACTAGCTTACAGGGGTTACACATCAAATTTGCTGTATCGTTCGTGAAGTTATGGATTTCTGTCTGGAAAAGTCATATATGCCGTTTCTCAGTTTTGTATCCCTGATATTGAACTATATTGTTCCATTTCAAGAGAAGGTGTATGACACTCGACGCTAGGTCCAGTTCAGTTTGATGCGACAATTTGATAAAAATCATGAAGACTGGATCCGATGTTTTTTTAGCCCACACAACACTGAGTGTATGTTGTTTAGTACCATATTCCACTACTGTAGTCTTCAATTGCTAATCTTCCGACGCATTTTTCGACCGCGTTGTGCTTATCCCACTGCTAAATTAACACAACGGGATGAAGTCCACATACGGTGAGCCGGACACACTCCACTGTCAAAGCCACTTGAACGAGGCTGGCTAGAAAGTGTCTGAACGCAAAGTTTGTACTTACATATGAGGAATGTTCACTTTGAAATCGACTAATCCCCTTATTGATTTGAAATAGATATACAACTGTACATAACATGCTTGCCTTGCATGAACTTCAGTCACATCTGCCTCTATGGTCTGAAGCAACCGTTCAGTGCCTTGAAACCTTCACTCTGCAATAGGCCGGAAAACCGCATTGTTTCTTGGGGATTTCGTCATGTTTTTTGGGCATACGTAAGAATTATTAGAGCTTGGTGTGTTGACGTTACTGACATTTTTCTAACGGTACTACATTACCTGTCTGTTGCTCATTTAACCGCGCATTCCCAATAACTCTCTAGACAGTTTTGTAGGGTAAACCGTGCAATTTAAACATAGACCTCATTATCGCCTATGGCATAGTGTTCCAAGGAAACATTTGATTACCACGTGTGTGGGTTTTGGCGGTGTCTACGACATGCTGTATGATTGGATGGGACTGGCTCATGTGCGAAAAGTAACCGTTAGCCAATTGCTACTTATTGCTATGTTTCCAGCGCGATGACCCCGGGCACACGCCAAATGGGATACTGGGAGCCTGTTACATTGTACTCCTTTTTAAGCTGCCACATAGCAGGCTCTCAGTATGCACATAATTGCTTAGGGTAGAGTTGGTGCAGGTGGGATTTGAGAACATTTTGAAAGGTGCGATGTTTGATGTATGTAATATTTAAGGATGTTTAGTGTGTTACATGAACCCGATTCAAAAGCGTTCAAATCAGTTCAAGTTCTCTAACTCCAGAAACTTATATCGCCGCCATTGTATCACTGTGACTGGTCGGCTGCGTGATCCCTATCGAAACATTGTTCACATATCCTAGTTACCGAGTTACACTGTTAGCTCCAAGTGCATTCCCAGGAATCTGCTTTCATATTGTTGATTTACCGCTTGGATCATTTATTAGCTAACGATCCAGGAACTATAGTGTATAAGGTAAAATTTCGATCCATGGCTGGCAATTTTTGCAACTTGTAATCTGCCATTGCTATGCAAAGTATAGAACCTTCTCTTTTGTTCAGCGCTGATGGCCACGTTCCCAATTTTTAGTGTGTTACTTTCAGTTCATTTCTATATGACTCTCCTGTAACTGTTACACCTAGTTCTAGAAAGCTGTAGTGAACGGTTCTGGAAACATATTAACAATTAGTTATTGGTTTTCTTAGTTTAAAGGTCAGTTAGGTACCGCTCGACGAGGTCCATCCTCGTCATTCCCATTGTATATACCATTCTTATCATGTGAAACTCGTTTTTTATCCCAAATACGTGTGACCATCATCATTCCAGAAACGCCCATTCCTGTTGTATACAGGCGCTTCCACACTGTATTGTGCGATGCACTAAGCTCCTCTTTTATACCCACATAGGTTCTGAAATTGGTTTCGATCAGTTGTTTCTGGCTATTATCTATATAGCTTAAACCACTGTTTGATATACTGACCACCAGTGGAATGACCCTCTTCGTTGGAACGTGTCAAATGGTCGCTATTGACTTTGATTACTTTTATTCTTGTCCGTCTTTTCCGTAGCAGCCTTCTGTTCACATAGGTGTACTTTTCCGCATTCATCCTGTAACATTCAGTTGATCATCCCTAAACGTTCCGTCGCTTTCAGGCTCAGCTGCGTTCATTCCTGATACTCCGGACTGAATGAATAATCGTTTCAGTTTTGACTATAGGCACACGTCCTATCGGGTAATAAACTGACATGATAAACCATTTGCTTGTTTCAAGTGGATAAATGTTGACGCGGAAATATCGAAATTATGTTGTTTTCAATCACCACAGTGAAATGATCGATATCACTGATGTTTTAGTCAAGGTGCTGTGCCTATGGATGAAGTGGTCATTATTGAAAAAGATAAACTACATGATAGCTTGCTGCGACTAACGTTTGGGTAAAGTACTTTACCGGCAAATTATCTGGAAACAACACCTTGCGTTTGTGGCCAGACGATCTATTCTTGTTACTGATATCAGCCACGTCATCTGTAGATTTGGAAACATTACAAAGTTACACCAGTCAGTATCTGATATAAAACTGTTTTCTCTTTCATTTTCAATATCTTCGGTACCACAGTTGGATGACCCCCGTGATCTCTCAGTGGTTAACCTCACCTACAGGCTTTCAGCAGCGCGTCACTATATTTTATCCTATCAAAGCCTGTCAGTTTTCCACGCAGCACAATGTGCGCCTGCCATTGAAACAATGATTCGGTCAGCTCATCGTATCTGCGGTTGCATGTGGTTTACCTTGAGATCATCACGTATGCTTCATGTGACGCGGATTATATTTTGATTCCACTTTCAACCCTTATTCCGGAAAAACTGGGGTTGCGATCCAATGTAGCACATTGAATGTAACAGAGAATGCCACTTCGGGCGTGCCGTTACCCTGAACTAGTAATGTGTGATCTACCCAAGTGACGATGATTTGTCATTTCTATCGGATGGTAATGTTACTGGTCTGTATGGTATACACCTTGTTATGTTCGCTAGAATTTGTCTCCTTAAGACTGTTGATCGGCTATTTTGGTTGGATAGCTTGTCATATTGATAACACCATTATCGCGGCCCTCGGGATATGACCATTTGTGGGTCGTGGAGGGTATACAGTCTGTTCTTCTTTGTGGTGCGTAAATGTGGACCTTCTTTGTGAATGTTTTTTGCTCGCGTTCTCTAGCTTGTTCACTGGTTATTTGATCATGCAGATCTCACGGTGGTTTACCAGCACATGTATCGTGCAATTTCTTTGTTCATTCGATCTTTTATTCGTGCAAGTTCGTTTGATTGCGTCTGGTTTTCGTTTTTCACTCATCCGTCCGTTGGTGTCTAACCACTCACTCTCTTGTTGTGCGTCTCATCCGTACTGTCTAACTGACTGATTAGAAATGCATTGGTATCATCACTGGAAGCCATTCACAGAAGAACCTATAAATCTTGAGCTAACGGAAGTAGTAACATGCTTGCGTAGTTCAAAAAGTAGGACAACATTGCAGCGGCACGTTTGACTTAGTCTGGAATGTTACTGACATCTTGTTCCCTCGGATGATAGCCTTCTAATTCCTAGCCACTGGGTACATATTAGTGCTCTTATTTTCCACACTGTCTCGCAATTAAGCCGGCTAATACCTTTGACAAGTATTCGGTTGCTTAATACGTGCTATTTTTCTGGTCGTAGTACTATTGTTCATTTAAGTCAACGTATAGATTACAGTCGATCTCCTTCAGGATTTCTGCTGACGCAAAAGCTGAATCTTTTGACCAAGTTGGAATAGGACTCCGAACGTTGGCCCGGTCGAACTCCAATGAACAATCACTTGTGTGCTATCGGAATTCGTACACGAGTAAAAATCTGTTGACACAAATAAAAAATTTGCCTCGTTATATTTGCATAAGCAGCAACGGTCAGTTATTCATGTGCTATTCAACATGCGTTTTTTGAGGCTGACGTCAACCCTCTGAAACAAACCGAATACTGAATCCTCATCATATTAGTCTGTGATTTTCATGCATAACTTAGTCTTCTTACTGTGTGCGGCCTGTCCGGGCACAACGCATTGAGACGGAAGAAAGACTCTTGCAACTATGCACATCCCACGACCTTTATCTTGTGTATCGTATTCCAACACAGGAATAATCATAGTGTCACATGAAGACTGCCCCATGTATTTCAGCCATGAACACGTAGCCGTCTGTTACACATAACGCCACTTTACTAAAGACTGTCGTTCTTTTTGCGTTAACCACCTGGACTCAGATCGTGCCGTTGTACGTGTCAGTTTGGCGCTACCATTCTGTCTTAGATCTTACGCTGGTAAATGCACGGCAGTTAACTAGTACCCGGAGTAACAAAGACTTCTCAGATGACACTGACGGACACTTCGATCTAGTCAGGTAAGAACAACGAACAGACATTGGGAACAAATCGTCCCAGTTCTAAAAGTCTTCTGTTCTAAAGCTTACTTCGAAGGAGCCGTACGACTGTAACAGAATCGAGTTTCTGTCACATCGACGAACCTTGTGAACACTCGGCTCGCATTGGCCCTCAGTGACAGTAGCTGCCGAGTACTCAGACGTAAGCTGACGAGATACTCGCGCAAATTCCATGAACTTCACACGGACGAACAATCGAAATGAATGGACCGAGGCTTTTTGTCTGGGAATAACCGGAAGCTATTTTCCTTGATTTGTAGTTGTCCTGACGTTGAAAGCAGTATAAGTGGGACCATTTGTGAAGAGGTGATCAGGTTTTCACCAACCATTCGCTGGAGTTTGACAGCGGGGTGTGGTAATCTCCCGGATTAATGCGCTGGGTTGACAACGGAGTAGGCGGCGCTTGATCGGACTTAAATTTTCCGCCTTGAAATGAATGAAACGTAAGCCATGGATCTGAGAAATAATGCGACTGACCCCGTTACTTGTTCCCGAGTCATATCAAAAGACGAGTGCAGATAATCGCTTTGTTCCGGGAGTGTCTCGGAGAGGAAATTATAGGGTATACATATGATGCATAGTGACCCACAAATATTTTCAAATCATAGCTGAAAGACGGTTAAGAAAAATCGTAATTTGAGTCGAGCGAGTAAAAAATGGTGAAGCCTATCTCTAGGCTATTCTGGGAATTTCTCTTCGTTCTAATTAGACAAACTCGTTTTCACTGGGAAAGACGCTTTTGGATGGAAGAAATCTCAGTTCCTTGACAGTGGGCTGAACATTCTGAAAAACTGTTCAAGCAGCTTCAGCTTTACCGTGTAAACAATGAAACACGATGATGGAGCTAATAACATTCCTTCAGGAGCTTTGAGAAAATGAAAAGATACCTCATTATTCATGTCCACAAACAGTCCTCCTCGTTTTCAGACAACGAGTCCGGTGTTTATGTGGCAACCATAAAGACATCAATCCATCCTCTGTCGTATCCAAATTATTTAAAGCTCTATTTTATGTTTGCTCAATAAATTCTAAGAAAGTCAAGTACGAGAAGGACAGGCAGCTTTCCGACTCGGTCGTGAGTGCATTGGCTACGCTTTGACTTCGTGACAGGTATTGAAGCATTGACACCTTTACAGACAGCCGATGTTCGTGTTCCTTCTAAATTCAAAGGCTTCTTTCTATCCGGTTGTTCGTTGCGTTCTCTCGAACCGTCTCCACCGCACGTGCATCACAGAAGGATGCGCAGATCTATTAAGGTCATTGTATACTCACCCTGCAACTGTGATGAGAGTTTATGGGTGTTCATCAAGTCTGTTTGTGTTCGCCAGTGGTGTCCAGTTTCTGCATACCTTGATGTTGAATTTCTTCTCAGCGTCGACGTGTCATACCGATGGCATTGTCCCGTTTGGCCATTTTTCCGAAAGCAAACGGGTCATACTGAACAGCATGCATAACCGGACGTATCAACGTACAGTACTGATACGATACTGGACATTTTCACACCTACATCCTCTGTTTCAGGCTATCAGGTTAAGATTAAATCGTTTCACATGCCAGAATAGCGCCATTTCATCAGCTTTCAATAATGCTCATGAAATAATGGGAGTAGCAATGACAAGTTACCTTTACCAACTCCCACCATCTGTGGCGTTGCGAATACGCCTGGTTGACAATGAACGGAAGAGTGTATATTATTTGTATGCCCTCTTCCTACCTCTGGTTTGGAATTGTGGCTTGTTCGGGATTTAAATGTTAACAGATGATGTGCATTTGGCCGTCTGTATCTCCGCCTATCAGCCGAAAGCAGTTGAGATGATCACGCAAGCAGCGTGATAGGTCATTAGCATATATTTTTAGAAAACCACAAATAGGTGATCAACTGATCAGATATAAGTTCACAGCACTCCGTATATCTGTTAAGTGTTTACCGTACTGGGCATCTCTTACTGGTATCATCAACAGTTGGGTAAAATCACGTGATGATCGTGCACTAGCTTAGCCCCGAACTTTAAAGACCCTGGTGATTCACTTGAGTGTAGTACGTGTGTCGTCTGTTTGATTGGGAGCTCCGTATTCACTGAGATCGTTAATTACAACATCATTGAACATGACAGTATGTCGCGTCCAATGGCGTGTTTGCTTTTACTGCGTTCTTATTGGCTCGGTTTATCCGTTTTTCCTCAAATATTTTCTGCTAGAATATTCCACGTGAGTGTTATAATGAACGGCAACTCTAGCCACAATGTTTTCGGCCATGCTGACGTCCAGTGTAGCTGAATGAAACGGATTAATATCTTCGATTGCGTTTAGTCATCTTCGCCACTAGACAGAGTCAAAAGCGTGCTGAAACACATCTATTTTGATCTTGCTAATCACGAATTACGTAGGCCTCGTAGGTTACGACTGCATGCGGAATGAATGATTTTATTTTAGAGTGATAAAGCTAACTCGTCATTTAAAATGAATTTTGGTAACGCTGTTGGCAACCAACCATTTATATCTATTATCTGTGTTTCGTATCTGGTGTGTGATTTCGAAGAGGTTTTTCTCCCCAATGTACAAGTATTATATTTCAGAGTACTCGTTTGATCTCCGCCTTCAAACCTCCAAATCGCTTACTAGGAGATATCCGATGCATGCACTTAAACGTAAGCATCATCGTCCAGTATTATAGATCCTTAGCACTTGCATTTCTCAATCTTGAAGGAAAAGAGTTCTAACCGTGTAACTAATGCTCTTTGAATGGAATGGTTCACCAAGTTTCAGGAAACTCACCGGTACTAGCATTGCTAGGGAATTTTATAGAAACATTTGGTAACTTTTCTGGTCTTTCCGTTTGTGCAAATAAAATGGTGTTATGATAGCTTCCTTCGGATCCCCCTACTTATTCCTGTCCACTTTACGCGTTTCTTCATGTCTACTCCATATCTGGCGTGAGGCAAGCGGTAAGTTTGCTGGATACAATCAATCCCATCTTTAGTTAGCTACGGATGTTTGTGAATCAATCAGTTGCCACTACAGAGTCTCTCATCCTAGCTTCAACGATAAATCCAATAATCTAAACGTTTCCCTTCAACTACAATTTCTCCTCTCTTTGGCTTTCTGTGTACACATTCACTACTTGTGGTCACTCCGGGGGTGTGGTAGTCACATCACCCGCCTCATCGCTCGCCATCTGCCGTTGACGCGCTGTGTATTCTATAGTCCACCTTCTTTCCACTGTCAACTGTCAGACCGTCTACGCCTGTATGGATTCTTTCCGGTCCGTGCGGTCCGTAAACCAGGTCAAGCCGAACCGTTCGACTAAGCAATAGACGTTGGTTTTTGCCTCTCGATCGATGGACATTATTGCTTGCGTGTGTATGTGAGTGCGGGCGTGCGTACACGGAATGACTCATCCATACATGATGACCTTAATGTATCGTCTTACTATCTGACACAATTGCTTTAATCGCCACGTTCCGTTTACCGTGCTTATTTCAACATTGTCAGAGTTGTGACTTGTTATTTTCTAGGGTTTTGTTTGTTCATTTTCCATCACTAGCACAACCCATCGGTACAGGTTTTCCCGTCACTAATAGACCATGTCGCTCGATTTCCAATTTTTTGTCGTGTGAATTTTAAACTGCGTATGCTATTTCTTGGATTAGTAAGCTTGTTTCTGAGTTCTGACACTGTGTTTTGGACCTAGAATCTTCTGCACTGGTCAACAAAGTGTGCGTCTGGTGCGGTTGCATTTTGTGTACTGATAGACTTCTCTTCAAGTGTGCGTTAATTGAAAAAAAATGAATGGAGTGGTTTGTTGTGCCCAGCGCGCATACATCAGACATATTTTAAAGTACACTGCCCTTGATTTGTTACATTGGTGGATATCGAGGAACCATATGATCTTCGATGCTGAAATATGGTTTGTTTTGTCCCCAATAGATTTTACCCAAAACTTTCGTTTGTTTGCCCTTTTTTATTCATGAAAATGCACACAGTGATCGGGTCATCTCGGGGTGTGCGTTTCTCAATTCACTGTTTGAATAGTTAGAGTAGGCGGTTGGGGGGCAGGATTGATAATTCATGTACACCATCACCACTGGGACACTAATGGCAACAGTAACCAACACGTTGTTTCATTGAGATCTCTTCAGTAAATCTATCCACCAGTGTCACATTTACCGTCCTGGGGCTCATTGTGCTGACGAGTAAGCGCTTTCACTGTGTGCCCTATCTCAAATGGGTCGTGTGTCTGCCTTCAAAACACTTCACGCGTTCACTGGTATCAGCGGTTAATTACTACGCATATACGGAAACATTTACTTGGTAGTGGTTCCAGTTTAACGTCGGTCGACGTTTAATCAATCTTGGAATTGTATGCTGCTCGTTTTTTCGTATCCCAAGTTGAAAAGATAATTATTGGAGATTTTCAGCGATATAATATTTGTCAAGGACAACAATACGTCTTTGACTGATACCACTGTATAGTTGTGATTAGAAGAGTAAACCGTAGTTTTAAAGATTAAACTTGTTTTTAAAGTAGCAAATGAACCATTGAGACAACTCCATTCGTCGCGACTCATTTAACCAGAACGTGTGGATAGCAATGTATCCTTCGTTATTGTTCTTGTCACTTCGGATCATCAGCTGTTCGTTGCAGGTTTTTGCAGCAAATAACTGTTCGACGAATTTATGACACGGTGTTCATAAGGACATACTTACTCCTCCAACATGCAACGGAGAGATTGGTACACTCTGACGTTGATATTTTTTCGGGTATCCGTTGGTTTTTGTTGGATCTCTTTGGAACTCATAGGTGGTAATTCCCCGCGGAAAGTCTTGCATTCGATTTTACAAAATTGACTTTTTCTATTCTGCACGAAAGAACTTCCATCCTTTTTTGATACACTCTGTGGAACTTCATATTTCTTCCTGAATTCATACGTTTTCTGTTCACTAGTCTATGTTCTTTAAGATGACTGTTGTCATTCACACCTATGGAAAACGTAGACACTAAGATTTCCGTAGCTTTGGTTGTATTTGTTCAAGTTGTTTGTCGCACGCACTCGGTATGTCGCATCTTATTGATCTACGGTTAGACGAAATTTGTTCTAATACATCTTGACAGGATACCGTTTAATCAGGCGAAGTACCACATGGTCGTGTAAGCATAAGTAACCTTGAACAACATATTTCATTTAATCAGTACATGGAAGTAAGCACGTGTATGTTTGTGATTGTTACGTGTTTAGCCTGTTAACTTGAAATTGATTTTCGGTGTATCTCAAACCTTGATAATTGCATCTTGGCGGACCAAAACATTTAAAGCTGTTGTGGCGAAAATGGAGTTTTAATTAAAACCTAACGTCTACGCTTAATTTTGAGTGCAATCGAGTTTTTTGTCAAATAGCGTTGCTCGCTTTCCCGGTGTATCGTCGTTGTGTAACTCACCTGCCTTGACATCATGCTCTAAGCTTAACGCGACGGACTGCAAGTGCGATTATCTGTGTTTAAAATGTGGGATCACACAATCTGTATATGATTCTGCCCTACATTCCAAATTTTTGTGTTTAAATGCAACGCTCAATCCAAGTCCTCTGTCGTAATTCTTATGTTCCATATCATAATTACCCAACTTGTTTTTCATATGTTTCATGTTTGACTTTGATCTTACTCATCTGATTCCCGGTTGTTTGTCCTTCGTTTCTCATCGGCCATAGAACTCTCTAAGCGTGTGTTCATGGAGCATCTTGTCCTGCTTCGTTCTCCCGCCTATGCGACAACTGTACGGCAGCAGTTGGCGGCGGAGCAGGCGAGGCACGCCGAGTTGTTAGAAGTGACACGATCCACGGAACAGGCAATCGCGCGTCTTCATGCTGATGGTACAGAACTGTTGCGCAAGTTTACCAAACAGGTAATCGCTATATTCAGTACGCCGCAATGTTTTTGTATCTCCGTCTTCGTTGTATGGGATTTAATGTGATTGGTTGATTGCTCCTTAAAATAAGAACACACTTCTTAGACCTCATCGATGACGAATTGTGAAGCGTTATTTAACTGTAACACACTAACTGACACAAACCGGCCTCTTCGACCATCAAGTGCATATACGGGAGGAGGCATGCAGTCTATCTCGTTAACGCATTTCACGTGCGTAAGGTGACAACCTTGTGTCATCTAAAGGTCGTTCTGAGCACAGCATGTCACATGCCATGAGCCTGTTCTTCGTGTACGAACTGCTGACTTCAATCCCTCGTCTTCCGTTATTCGGCTGAAAGAAACACGTGCATGTATGTGTGAGGCTTCATCTTTCAAGACCGCTCAATTGGTTGATTTCTGAAAACAAAAGGATGTCCTTCTGAAGCCTGTCAGGTGCCTGTATAGTTTGGTCATTTGATTGGTACTACCCTATGCTTGCGAAACGACGACAATGTAAGGTTTCATTCATCTTCGTCTGTCTGCCTATCGATGCCTTCGTTCGGTAGTACATATGGCACGATACCAACTTACCAGTTACGCAGTTGAACATATTTAGAAGTAACCAGTCGATCTGAGCAGTAGGTATGCTAGTTAGTCGCCTGGGATAGTGTACATTTTCCTCCCGATGTCACACTCGACCGTCATGCTGATAAGTTGGTTTGTGGTAGGGGATTGATAAACTTACCCATGTGTTTTCCGTTAAAAATTGCGTTCATTGCGTGATATTATGACTCATGTTTAATCATCATCATCATAGACAGCAATACATCAGTGGTTCACACAATAATGCTTAATGGCCACACAACCACGAAGGAAAAAGAAAGGGGGAAAAACCTATACGAGAAGAGAGCACAAAAAGAAGGGGAAGGGAATGGACCTAACTACTTGTTGTAACTTGATATGCGGCCTACGAGCGCGTAAAACAGACAA
>LUCH01002299.1:68989-84406 GCA_013368495.1 Paragonimus heterotremus
CTGATGTATTGCTGTCTATGACGATGATGTTGCTTGACCACCATGTGGTTCCACCCAACTTTTAGCGGTCTCAATATACAATATCCGGTACGGTGAACGGTCGGATGATATACGGAGTACGTAGCATAACCTTCGCAGGCTGTGCAACGTGAATGGTTGATCAAATGGACAAACTAACATCAACAACCTTGTTGAGGACGTCTTGAGCTGCCTGCTTGGCTTGAGAAACTAAGGTTATATTGTCGATCGCTGGGAAGTAGTTTTACATCTGTTTGCTAAAGGTCATCACCATCATCGTAGAAAGCAATACATCAGTGGTACACACTGATTCTTAACAGACACACAACCACGAAGGAAAAACAAAGGGAAAATATCTATATGAGAAGAGAGTAAAAGAAGAAGGGGAGGAGAGTGGACCTAGCTACTAGAAATCGCTACATCTATGTTCATACATACAACATCAAGGCGCCTACTTCTTGAAAACAAACAACCAAGCCGTAAATAAAATTGAGGCGTTATCAGCAAGACAGCTTCCCTATGGCTTTCACTGCTAAATATCGGTCGGGACACTATTCAAGGTTCATTTCACAGTGGTGAAGGATTGAGGAAAAGTAAGTCAGTCTGTTATGTCAAAGGAGGAGGATAATTACCCGTGTATTTTTCGTCCTAGCTGAGGAACATTACTGTGAAATACTCTGAAATTTGCAGACAAACTCTTCGTGCACGCTATTGCGCACGATACAGTTTCGGAGTGCTGTCCCATACACTTAGTCGGAAGCCCGATTAATGTTTATACGATATGCTCGTGTTCTAGCGACTAATTGAGAATCGTGTTCTGTTTATGCGAACACCCAGAGAACCGATGATAAGATGATGGTGATCTGACTACTCCTAGGTGAAAGAAAGGACGCATCTTATCCAGAGTGAAAGATAAGTGTTGAGATGCAGATCAGCGGAAAATATTGCATGTGAGTATTTGTCAACTACGATTTGACTGTTGCCGATTGGATCTGCTTCTTAAAATAGTGCTGGCCGCTTACTTTATGGAGCACAATTCTTGCCAGAGCATCTTGGAAATGAAAAAGGAAGTGTAGACCGAATCTCGTTTAGCAGAATGCTAGAATTGCTTCGTGTCATCGTGAACACTCGACTGTCGCAGTGTACAAACTGTTGGCGATTTATATGCTATTCGTTGAGTTATAATTAGTATTGCCAAGTTTGAGAAGAAATGACAGACGGTTTTTATTTACCTTGTTGTTTTGGCATCACTAAGGGAAATAATGGATGGCACCAGCCTAGAAAAGACGTCAGCGGTTGAACAAGAGGTTTGATGGGTATATCGTGTCGATTCATTGAAAGTTTTATGAACTGACAGCCTTTCATAAGGGAAATCTTCAACAGTTTTCAAAACTACAAATGAACAGTCGTTGTGCTAATATGTCACCGCCTGTCCTCTTTGATACAGACGTGATGTTGACATTTATTTTTCCCTAGGGAAATAGGGTGACAAGTGAGCTGGATGATGTGACCGAAACAGGAGCATGTTTCGACAGTGAATGAGCAAGCTCATTTGGTCTGGGTGCTTTAGAAGAATTCTATCTTGTGAAAGTCTTCAAGCGTATTAGTAATTTGGGCTAAACTATTTATGTGCAGTGCTGTAGGAGCTATGTTTGCATCGAATGACCCAGATAGTATTACATAAGCTAGCTTGTCTGATCTAGCTTATTTAAGAAAGTCACCGGCTCTGTTTACTGTGCCCGAGCATGTCTTCTGCACATTCTTTTCAACGTGCAGTCAGAAATTATTAGTATTATTTTAGTTCGCCAATACGTGAAGTGGTAAACATACCACAATCGTTTTTGCTATACGAATTCTGATCTCATCAAACATTTTACCAGCGCTGATACGGCTCCCAGTATAAATGAACTTCTCACCTACCTCATCGGCTTAAGAGTGAGAACAGGCGCAGAATCTTCCAATCTCCCAACAGTACCTTGAATTTGATAGGTGCAAAAGCCATACCAAATTGACGAACGAAAACCTATGTTTCAGGTGTTCTGGGCTCATCTGCATATTTCTTCTCGAAGTTGACTGCATAGGAGAAGTTCCACACCATCATATTCGTAATCCGTCAGGGCACACTATGGGATATCGTCTACTACAACGTCGAATACGAAGGAGGAGGATGGACAACTAAGTCGCGCCTCATTTGAGATGCTGAAAGTCGGCGATACGCTTTCGTAAGCCCTAACCTGGCCCGAGGTTTGACAGTAAATGGCCTTCAGGATGTCGGTATACTTTTCGAGCACACCCTTCCTCCATAGACAATGCCATTGTGCAACTCTGTCAACTAAATCAAAGGCCCCTTTGATGTCTAAAAAGACAACCGTTGTGGTCTTCTGTATAAGCGACGTAGTTCAGGTATTTGGCAGTGTGAAGATGTGATCAGTACAGTCACGGCAGGGGCGGAACTTAGCTTGCTCCCCACGGATACGCTGTTCACTTGTTACGTTAAGTCCATGAAATACGATGACCACAAACAACTTCGACACAATATGAATCAGACCAATTCCTTGACGATTTGCACACGCAGTTCGTAAGCTTTTTTTGAAAATGGGAATGATGTTTGAACGAGTTTACTGATGTGGAGTTTTTGGAGTAGAGCTTTCAGGCTTTTGGTGAAGGCTGGGCCCCCATCTACAGAATGTCTGAACAGGGCACGTTGTTTTGTTTCAGTAACGTGATTTGTGTTTCCGAAGTCGAAGGAACGTCAACAGACTAGTGACCTCAAGCAGATCCCGAAGGTGTAGTCGACAGTGTGGTTGACCAGTTGAACCAGCTGAAACGAAAGCGTTTCCGAGAGTTCCCGGTTGCAATGGCTTGTTTCATCTTGATAGCTGATTGTGTCCACTAAGCTTCGCGATTCTCTCGCCGTTGCTTTCAGAGTTCCAAGTGAGTAGCCTCGCGGGTCAACTTGCATTCGCTGCTGGATGGAGTATTTCGACGAACGCCAGGAATTTCCAGAGATCGCATAGGAACTTTTCGGCTAGCGAGTGATCTAGCAGTAGTACCACACAAGATAATGCTGCATTTATACATTACGTACTGTATATGTGCCCAGTATGCTTCATGGTCGTCTGATGGGTGGGGTCCCAGACCATATGTAAGCACATTGGTAAGTGTACAGCGCTTGTGTTACTGCTAGTTTAGATACTTTAGTTTTTTGTTGGCGGCAGTGTGGCGTCCCACCAAGGCGCAAGACGAACATGGTACATACCGGGGCGTGATCGGAATCTCCACATGCTCCAAGTTGGCTTCCAGACTTGGAAACGGTCACGCTACTGGCAACCGACGTTTTTTTGGTCAACCTGTGTCCACGATTGATTCGGTGATGGAAGTCCTCAGGTTGCATACTGGCATTTAGAACGTTGAAAATGAGTACTTGCCATAAACAGACCGTCAATAGCACAGGGCTATAATAAGCGTTCATCGTTGTCTGTTCGATGAGTACCGTAAGCGTGTTAGCAACCTAAGTCACGTTTGATAGCGATTAGCCTATCTATTTGAGTGTTCAAGTCTCCATGTAGTATTACAATGTCTGTGCACGCATGGTGTGCAGAAGGTCAATGAGATTCTGCACTAGTTAGCAAAACGTCGAACAATTTATCATAACTCAACTGGTAAAGATTCGAGGTAAAACGTCCATTTAAGCGACGTCCAGCCGTTCACTCACACAGCGGCTGCGAACCTGACTAGAATTTACTGTAGCTTCAGCTGCCACGGATGTGGATCATTTGGATCACATTTTCTTATTCATTCCCTCTGTTGAAGGTATACAAACCAGAACGGAGCACTTCCGTTTTAAGGCATTCGCATTAAATTTAGTACGAATAAAGTCAAGTAGTTTGGGCGTCGTGTTTAATATGTTACTAATAAATGGATTAAGAATAACACAACCTTACTTCTCCGGCTGTTTTCCAATATGATGTTAGTAGACTGATTTTTGAATTGACTGCAATCTGTATATCCAAATGAGAGTCGAAGAAATGCTCCACGCTTGTTGTTCTTAAAAATACTGGCATATTCTGTGGCGAACACAAGAGCATTTGCGTTGCCTCCAAGTTACTGACGCATTTCCTCTTGTGATAACACTCCAGGGGCGAATGGAACTGACAACATGAGTAATAGACAGGCGGACATTCCGCTTCTTATGTTTGTTAGTTATATTAGTTTATGTTTACCGCGGGAGCTTTCGTATTGATCTTCTCCGTCAGTTGCCGTTAACGTCCATTTTCCACCATGAGTGTTTTATGCGATTGCACTCTGCCACTTTTGTCTCACATACTTAACGATGCGGTTAGCAAGCGTCCTTTGAATTGGCTAAGTTCATTGTATCAGTAGACTTGTAAGTCCCAGTATGCAGACTGGTGGTTTGGACACATTTTGCGAATTCCACTGCAATTTTTACTGCTGTACGTGATCTATGTTTGATCGATAACAGCTGTCATGTGGTCATTTAACAATGCGGGTTCGAGGTATGACGACAACGAAGCATTGCTGTTTAAAGTGTTTCCAGCCTCTAATTGAGGCCTAAAGTACGGTGCTTGCTCGTAGTCGACCGCTATTAACAGTGGTACAGAATTAAAGTCAGCGGCGATATCGTTGTGAATAAGAATTGACTATTTCTTGCTTCCGTTTTTCACACTGGTTGTGTTCAAGCATATCTACTTCGCCTCGTAATAAATGTAGTATATTTTTTGCTTAGAGCAACCTCGTGTAAAATTTGCTAGCAGTTGACACCAACATTACGTTTAATGTCGTGATCGTCTTTTTTTGCATTAGTTTAGTACGTAGTTACTAAACGTCTGATCAGACAATTTTGAGAAAACACATAGATGGAATGCAGTGTAAAACTGACAAAAAGGAGCTTTTGTAATTATCACATGTCTTATCCTACTTCCTCCTCTTAGCGTGCGTTCAATTTTTGTTGTTCCTCACGCTTTTGAGTTGACACTCCCTGTAAAATACTCTCAAACATTCACTCCATTATGTTCGATTACGTTTTTGTTTGATTTCATCTGATGAAAGTAGTTTGACCGAGGTTTCAGCTGTCTGTGTATGAATCCTTAACAGGACACAATACGCGATTGTCAATACCAGCTTTTTGTGATCGTAGTCAGGGTACTCCGGCAATCTGAGTACATGCAGACTTAGTTTGACTAGACTACATAATGCACCTTTATGCCTAGTCCTTAAATCACATCCAGCTTACCGATGTGGTTTTATCTCTTAGAGAAACTAAGTTACCATCTCTTACGTTACAGGTGTCTGTTGTGGCTGATTGTGACACTTTTCGGTATGATCTTCCCCTGCTTCGCAAACATAGACGAGAACAATCGCGCCAATTGGGGTTCGAGCTCATATCTGCGTGTGAGTGTTGATCAGCATCGTGACTACTATGGACTATCACCTGCTGTTATTGCATACTCTTCTGCCTCGTTCTGCTAGACTATTGCATGCTGTCTCGCTGGTCACTTCATTACACTTTCACCAGGCGCTAGACACCCGGTTTTCGTTCCATTTTTGGTTCTGTCATTTATATTATACGACCGCTCTTTCCTTCCATTACTGTCACAGATCTCTGAGCTGTCAGCTGCCAACCAAGAGTTGGTTCGACGTCATCAAAGTGAAGCTGCTCGTCTCTTGTCCACAGCTATGAGCACTCCTGGCAACTTTACGCACACAGATCGCCCGTCGCATTCGCACAAACACTCTAGTCGAGCTCCTGCTTCCATCGTGACTACTTCTATCTCCGACTCGCCCATTTTAACGAGCACTTTGATCAGCATTCCACCACCTCCTGCCTTAACCAGAGCGTGTGCTCATCCGGCATCAACCAGCCCGAGTCACACCAAATCACGGTCGACTCACAAAACTTCCCGGCACCGGCGTTCCATTCCATTGCTTCGCCCGCAGCCTGCGATTGTCAGCTGCTCTAGCACGCCTACTCGAGTCGATGATCACCCGCCTGTGTTACATAGACTACACGATCGAACAAGTTCGACACATATTCCCCCACCACCTCGCTTACTTCCGATGCCAACTTGTCAATCCCAACCCGTTCCAAACTCACAGTCATTGTACTCAACCTGCCCGATTTCTCAACATGACGTTCCACGTCCACCTCCTAATGCCCCCACACAGGGTAATAACTCCTGCAAAACTTCACCAAATCAACCCAATGATTTTTCAACGTTAACGTTCCAGCCACATTTGCAGTTGAAGTCCATGCATGCCTCTCTACAAGACCTGATTGCTGATGAATTTTGTAGACAGTCTGTTCAACCAGACCCACATCAGTCACCGAAATTGTTCACTCATCTGCCGCAGTCCATCAATGCACATCCGTTCATTCTACCTCCGCGAAAACGTGTTTGGGACTCCGCTGTTTATGAACAACAACTACAACAACCAGTGCAAAAATGTGCTAGAAATGAGTCCCCGGGCGTATCCGCCGCTTACCTTAGCCCACCCACTTTGTCACCCGTGGAACTCCGTACTGCGCGACCTGCCAGTATTACTGGCTTGACGCCCTTGAAACCGGTGATCGGTCACGATCTGACTTCATCCAATAATACTACACTGTGTTCTTCGTCCTCGCTCAACATCTCCCCACCTCTTGTGTATCACACCGAACCTCATTGTCATTCAGCTGCCACCACGGGTTCATTAGCTCCACGTCCAGTGCCTTTTGCGCAGGCAATTGGTCCCTGATGGTAAACATATCTAGCACTGTTATTAATAATCGTCTTCTTTTCTTCTATTTCCCTCTGAACCCTTTTGTATGTCATTTCTTTAGGCATAGTCTTATTTTCCAGACTCCTTTCGTACGACCAACGTCTTTTTTGTATGCCTAGTCTGTATCAGTGGTCTTCACGGTGATAACACTTTGCGAACCTTTGCGTGTGTCGTTGCAGTTTTTGTCTCCCTTCCAGGCCTTCTCTTGCCTCATGCATTGCGGTTCTTGATCATGATTAGGTAACAGAAATGTGTGACCAGCCTTTTTCAGCAGTATGTGGTTGCTTTTGCACAATATCCCGGACTGCTGTTCTTTTCCCCTACTATTTGCACATACACACTACATATCAGTACGTATGCACGCTCCAACTCTGTCGTTGGAATCATCGGTTCTCAGTTCCGAACCGAATCAGTGATCGTCTCAGATTGCAAACCTTTTTCTTAATAGCTCTTTTGAATAATTTTTTCTGTTGGATTTCACTTTCCCGATTAGGTTTTGTGTTGCTATTATGAACGGTGTGCTTCCTTTCCCAATAATCTCCAATGTTTATTCTTATGTACGTGTTGTCTAATGTAGTTCTTTATTTGTTCTTCGTAGAAAAAAGAAGTTGTGAATCCCACTTCTTCGTCAAAAAAACGTTGACGGTTTATTGTACATTCATGTTTCTGCTGCGTCTTTCCGGCCAATTTGCGCACTCAAATTAAACCCAGCTTTTTTTGTTTCTCAGTCGCCAGACTTATCTGGCTTTACGCATTTTTCACATTTGTAGGGTTTTTCTAATCATTGTGATCTAATTACTCTTTATCTGTCTGCCTAGTCTTGTTCAAGCCTTTCATAGCTGCTTTATTCTTTTCTAGCTGTGAGTTCGCCTGTTCAAACAGGTCAAAGAAATTGCGTACGTTCTTGCACACTTGAGCTCGTTTACCCATTTGTCTGAGTCCGTGCTTACGCGCACGCGTTATGTTAGGTCATAATCTGCTTTTTCACAATTATTCTTTTTTAAATTATGAATATTCTGTTACTACTATTGTTATTCCATTTAGCCAGATATGTACAGTGTCTGAAGTGTACCGAACCTAAACACGTGGTGCATATTGATAACGTGGTAATCAAAAAAGTGCTTTTCTCGCATTGTTGGTTTATGTCTTCTTTGCATCGGTAACTATTAGTGTAATGCACCGTTATTTCGTTGTGTCATACTCAGTGTGGCTCCGCTGGTTTGCGGCGTCTGTATCGATTCGGGAAACACTGTTACGAATCTCGTACGAATGACGAGATCCTGGAAGCCGTCGTATAGCACTGTCTTGCGATCAATCGGTAACTTGCCTGCCGTACGATCTCCTGTGTTTATATCCTGCCACGTTTGGACCAACAAACTCATACCCAGTGATTCCTTTGCTTTGGAGTTACTTGGAACATAGGCATTACTTATTTTTGAGTCCGAAGATAAAGGCTGTCCGTTCAGTGAAACATGTTAGAATTACAGTAAACGAAGTGCAACTTACTGATTGTTGTGAGTAGTGTCAGAGTTCGCTGCTTAGGTTGCTAATTTAGGTACTCGGTTAGCCGCCGACCTTCCCAACCTAAATGTCAGGCTCGGCGATCGATCAAATAACTAGAAAGGAAACTTACTACGTCGTAGATGTCTCATGCCTAGTCTGTTTGCTACGTCATACAGATTTTTGGGAATTACTTGCCATACTACCTGATGCGACCTTGCCTTCTTCTGACCAGAAGCTTCTTCCGGAGACTGCAAATGTTTCTTCTTAAGGTGCTGTTTAGGTCTCGGAATTTGGTCGATTGTAGTGATACATTGAGTTAGCTGACTTTATTTGCCAACTATTTTCAAGATGAACATCATTCACATTTGATCACAACCTTTGCATTCAGATAAACTTTCTGGACAGCATCCTTCAAAAAGAATAACCACACTCAAGTTTCGCTTTTAGTAAAGTTCGTCAGTGATGCGTATCCTCTTCACGGTCAGAATCAGAAGTGCGAGCACGCTTTCATGAAGCAACCTTATTGACCACTTTGCCACTGACCCCTCATTAAGCACAACCGAATTATCATATCTGAACGCTCAACCATTCGTGAATAGTGGTCAATTTGCCTGATCGTCTCGGTAAGAAACGATCGATCAACAACCCTGCGAATAAGACGTCTTAGACCTGCCCATCTTGACCTAGTAACACTGGTTGCCGTTAGTATCTGTTGGTCCTTTTGGAGGGTTGACACTATCGGCTGACAGTTGCTTTCGGGTTCTGATGTTCACACAAGGATTACCCGTCGCGGTAAAGTTGTGACACGCGCGAGCTTTTCGAATCAAACAAAAAACCGTCTAGTCGACGCCTCACCACCTAACGTTTGCTATTGGACCGCTGCATGATTACACAGGCTTGGCTGCTATTAGGTTGTCCAGGTTTAAAATAATGCTTGTCAACTATCCTTTGTACCACGGAACTTTGCTGGCACAGCAGCATCTGGGCCCCTGTTTCATCAACTTATAATCAGTGTGAACTGAGAGGAATACGTTTTAATCGGTGTCGTTCGATTTGTTCAGCGTTTCAAGAAACTCAACAGTGTAGTCTGGTTTCTATTTTTCAGCTTATATTTCACCTTTCAGCTGCCCGGATCATGCAGCGAAGCCTCTGCTATCTTGGGTGATGTCCCTTACCCATTTAAAGAATTTTCATCTCGTTCACTGAAACAACAATCGAGCGGGAAGGATAATTTGGTGAGGTTTCTCGAAGTCTGCTGTTTACACCCCTTTTCCTTTCAAATTTCGGTTTTCCGATTTCTGTAAGCCTCATTTACTGGAAGGTTTGAAAATCACAAACCAAATATTTCTCTTCCATAATCATTTCATGTTTCAAATAGGTTGGTGTAGTGTTCCTGGCAAGTTCACCTCGCGGACAGCTTGTATACGTAAATGAGACGACAAATCAGTAACTGGAAAAAAGAACAACACCAACGGGAATTCAACTGCCTGATACATACAGCCTCGATACGATTCCTAAAGCGTTTCTGACCAACTTTGCCATGTGGCACCTTCCAACTGCTCGTGGGAACAGTAAGGATCTTCACCGCCCAGCATCATGTCATCGCGTTGATGTCTTGCTGTTCCTTTCATTCACCAATGAGTGATTCGACAGACGCTTTATCTGCAACGTGACCGGTCGCAAAGCTGAACATAGCTTGACTGTATGTCAGCAAACTGTAGGGTGGATCGCACAGTCAGCTCACTCAACGCAAGTTAACTGGCGAGTACAACGGTAGTCAAATGGACGATACCTTTTTATCTGTTGTGCAAAACTGATCATATGCGCGCGTTGTAAACCCATTCGAGGCCGTTTGTGATAGTCCCGAGTGTGGTGCAAACTGGTTTCCTATGGATTACCAAGAATTAACACAACCTGCGGCTGGTGATTTTGCCTTCTACTGACAATTCACTCCCTCTCAGAGTGTGCCATGTTAATTTAGGCCTCATAACTTAGTGTTAATCCTTAACGGTTGCTAATAATCAGTCCACTCACAAGTTTACGCGTCCTCTGAAAACTACCGACGTTGAACGTCTGTTTTAGAAGCTGCTTGTCTTTCTCGTACACGTTTCTCGTTTTTATTTTAAGTATTCGAAGTGTCTGAATCCTCTTGGTTACTGTGCTAATAGGGAACACGTAACCACCTGTTTGTTTCAAACATCTACTTTTTCCTGCCTCTGAAATGATAATGTGTAACCAAATCCCCTACTACATATCACCAGTCGAACTACCACTCAATGATGTGATGTCAACTTGGAGAGGAGCTCTAGTAGTGTAAACATTGATTGTAGTTAACAAGTCAGTTACTTTCTCTTCCCGAGGGAATGGGATGTGTGACTGTTAATCACGCGGACGTAGCCAAGTGTGTGCATATGATAATACAGTCGTGCTGACGGTAGGGTCACTGGTCACCAAGTCTGCTTCATGATAGACTAGTCAGAATTCAAACCCTGTTGGTCATAAGGATGTACACTGCCGACGACTACTAACAAAAACGGAAAACAAGTATATAATAGATTCGTCCTTTGTCCTTCGCAACGAGGTGTCTATGCGTAAACCGTTATTTTTTGTGATCAGACTGAAAAAACAGTTATGCAGCTTTAAACTCTGTTCTTACAAAGTTATCACGTCTTGAGTTTTGACGGTTGTTTTAGAAATTTAACGAGATGTTGATACTGCTATGAATGACTGGCGACAGTCTTCAAGGTCACGCAACCCTTAGGTCTGTTTTGTCTAACTTCAGTAGCACATAGTAACAAATTGACGGAGCGGGCGCTTCGCAAAGCATGTTTCCGCAGGATCGGATGACCCAACAACGTAAGAAACTGTGAAGTAGCCTCGAAGGTCCTGCAACCCAGTGTCCCTTGAGACAGATGGATACCATTGGTCCGCTGCTAGATCGTCCATTGTTTTGGAGTTTACATAAATGGTGAATCAACTAAGTCTTAATTACAAACTTTCTTTCAAGAGAATCCTCCGAATTCGAGCTTACTAATCGTGCTGTTCTCCCCAGTGCACCGGGCTCTTGAGATCTATGGCATTCTGTTCCATCCGTTGTTTTTATCAATTCTTCTGGTCAATGTATCGCCGATAAATCGAAGCATCTTTCGAGGAAGTAGTTCCCATCATTGTACTGTCTTGGAAATGATCAACCATTTGATGGGTTACAGATAGTTTCCACGAAAGTATAATACACCCGTTGAAATCATACGGTGAAGCGATATTCTCAGCGGCCAGAAGTTAAGTAGCGTCGGCGGGCTGTCCATCATTGTGCAATGGGCTGTTTTCCATTTGCTGAAGCAAAATGTTATTGAGGAACGCATCTCATTCTGTAAAGGTTTAGAATCAGTGGAACTGACAAAACGTTCGCGCGTTGGTAGTTTGTTTCTGTCACATCGAAATTAGCCTGAGCCAGTTCATTACAAGCCGTTAGTCCAACGAGCTTGAATGCAACAGACGCTCAGGAAGCACGAGACGCCGTTCTGTCTATTGTGATGCAGTGATCGATCACACGTCAGAATGTTGGTACTGCATGATAGCCTAGTGTTGGAATGAATATTTACTTCTCATGGTTTTTCATATGTGCTGAGACTGTATTCTTCGTCTGTCGGTTAGAGGTTCTAATAGCCGCACTCTCTCGCCAGAATCAGTCTAGCTTAAATGTGTTGAGCAACCAAGTCAGCGACGCGATTATTCCAACACTCAGTAGAATATCTTAAACTCGGTGGTAAGAAATAGCCAAATCCCAAGGCGGATGGATTGCGGACAACACGAACTCCCGAATGAGTCTTCACTCAATGAAATCGGGCCAACGGCTAAGAGGTGACAATCAAAACTGCATGACAGAAAAAGTCAACCACACACACAAAACCAGGCAGAAATGCACACGACGTTTAAGTGAAAATCGTCGGTGCTTTGTGGATCGGAATTCCGGTCAATAAACGCGAATGCGCGTGAACTTGCGGGTCGAATAATAAAGATGTTTTATTGGACAACTTCCGCTGCATAAAGATAGAAAAAAATTGAAACTTTTGACCCGCTGGACAAATACATTCGAGCGGGAACTCATTCTTGGCTTGATTCACATAAAATCAGTATAAATTAAGACGACCCTCCAAAAAAGTAAAATCAAGTAAATTAATTAACATCCCAGGTTTTGTCGTTGTTCATCACCGTCGTCCGCCCGTTCACTACTTGCTCAAGGTTTACCGTCCATAGTCAGAGTTGACTAGCGCTGTCCAGCTATGCTCAATGTAGTTAGCTACAACTGGTCTGGAATACTGTTCAGTTGAACCGAGCATCCCAAGTAGGCTATCTATGTATGTCTGCACCACGAACCAGACGTTCACGACTTCTCACTGGTCTCTCACGAAGCAGGTTGTGATAAGGTGGCACATCTGACCAATTCGATATTTCGTAAGTAAATTAACTCACTTACCACCTCCATGGGCTCATCTGGGTGTCGTATCTGCCTGGCTCCAACAAGTCGATACATTCGCCCATGGTTTTGACCGATGATCGCAGAAAAACTTTACCCATCTTCCCTCGGTATATTTAACGGTAGAAGTTTGTGAGCATGAATTATCCAAACAGAACTAGCAGACTACACATGTAATGTTGGGTCAGGTGAAGTTCGTCTGGTACGTTTGTCGCCTTGTGTGTGCGGATCGATGGTGAGGCATGTTTGAATTGTTTGTCGAAAGTTGATCCTAAATTTGCCTTTACTTGTCTTTACTGTGTGCAGTAAACGATCAAGATGAACTTTGTACCACAACTACGCCTAAAATGTTTGTTTTCTTCCCTTTCTTAACCACCATTGTTTACCCATTACAATTATCCTTCTTGGTATGGTTCGACACGCTCGGATCTTCATGCGCACTCGATTGTCTTGATGAGTTCACTTCTCGTTGACTGGTGCCTGTAACGTGCAGTCGAAACCAGCAAGGGCGCACCAATTGAATTTGAATTGCTTAACAGAGCGTGCTGCTGTGTTGTTGAAGCCGTTTTAGTTTGTATAAGTCGTGCCATGACCTACTGGGCCTTTGGCTCATGCTTGTTTGTGTTGTTTCCTTTTACAGGACTGCTACTGAAAACCCTACTTTAAAAGAACACTTTCCTCTAGTGTTGCCACGTCGCCCTATATTTAGTCCACGAGTGTCATGGACAACCAGAGTAGTGACGGCCGGCTTGTATATTACAGTGGCTATTTGTGGACTCGTGTTTAGCCAATCAATTTTGAACGCATTTCTGCTGGATAATTTGTGTATCTGGTTAATCCACGATGACGGTGAGTTAACACTATTGTAAATTTATCAAACAGTACCATATAAATTTCAATCCTTCCGATTGTTTTTTTCTGACGTTTTTTCTACTTGGAAGACAATTCCGTTAACCCGACCATCTGAATTAGCGTTATTTGAATTGTCGAGTAAGTGTCGTTGAATGGATTATCCTAAATCGACAGGAAGGATTTAACCAGTAATCACTTGTACGTGCTTGACGAACAAGTCAACAGCTTCAATTCCTCTTTCTAGCCTATCTTCGGAACGGTTCCAACAAGTGAGTGCATCCCGTATGTGCTTGAAACAACTGGCAATCAGTTTTTGTGTGCTACCTGTACTTTGAAATTTTTCAGCTAAAACGTATTGATCTCGCTTCCGTGCTAGTCACATGTTCTTGACTGACGAGAATGTGAAGAGTGAGTTCTGTCTTCTGATAGTTATAGATCTAGATTGTTGTAGATCTGAATATAAATACAATCATTGGACCCTCCATCATTATGCAATGGATAGTGTTTCTGTATCGAAACAGAAATTATGATCTTACAGCAGGTGGTAGATGAATTCAGAATTGCTTGCACGAATTAAGGGTGAAACATACTTTAGGTTTTATTGAGAGAGCTGAAAGGTAAGCGGTTTAACTTGAAAGGCCATTCAGTTTCGTTTCCCTTCAGATTGATGGTAGTGTCAATGGAAGGTAAAAACTCGACACTACAAAGTGGTGGTGGGCGAGTTTCAATACGGTCGACAAAAATGAGGTGTTATGTCATATAACTAGTATTCATAATAAATCAAAGCATTTTTTTAATCTAGGTAGTTCGACCGGAGAGTGTGACCAAAACAACAATCTCTTGTTAGGCATCACAGTTCAAGGTCCTCAACAGCCGTAGATTCCCACAATTTTAAATAAATCGTTCAACTATTATGACGAATCAGAAGTCGTAATGGCTGCAAAGTACGACAACATGTTTGAATAATTAAGTGAATGTACTCAACAGCATTAGAAATAAGTTTACATGAAACAGCGTATTACAAAGTTCAAATGAGCACTGTTGAGAGTAGTAAGCAGACAGGAGTATGCAAAACAATACGATGTGCTAAAAACGGATGTGAACTATCGGGAATTCAGGACGTCTAACATGTTCCTTTGTAAGCTGATACAAAATTAAAGGACGAGAGACATGTCAAGATGTTAAGCAACTGGTTCAAATCCTTCGAACATGACAATCAATGCTCCGCAGACAACATTGGATTGGATGAGCCGGTGCTAACAGGTCGTAAGCGTGGAAGTCTCAAGGAGACCTAGGAAGAATAATCGAAAAACGGACATGGTTATCGAACCGTTCAAACTATTGGTTGTGACTAAGTTGAGGTTATTTATCATTTGACCTTGTGGGTGTTACAAAATTTTCCGCGTTGTGAGCTAAGATAAATAGATAGACATTTCGGTGCTCGAGAATTGTATGCAGTTGTATTCAGTGTAACTAATAGAAGAAAAATCCAACATTGAAAGTTACGTTATCATCGCTGTTACCGTAAAGTCTCTTCACTGTGGTCAGAATCCGTCTCGTGCGGACCAATTCCAATATACACATACGACACCCCGATCGTTCTCGAGTCTATCTACACATATCTTTATGATAACTGATCTCTTATTGAGACTACAACTGAAAAGTTACTCGTCAAAACAGCAAGAAGACAAACGTTGCGGGATGTTAACATTTCGATTTATCTCGTCAGCCGCATACTAAATACATACAGAATATATAACAAAGGGGCATGGCAACAATAGTTGAAC
>LUCH01002300.1:61572-102811 GCA_013368495.1 Paragonimus heterotremus
CCACTGCCAAGGCCATTGCCATTCGATTACGTAATCCAACCTTGCTTGGAAAGAAAAACTCCGTTCAATCACCTCAACTGTCTCGGTCACCAGCCGACTCACCCGGTCGATATGCAGGTAGCTAACACCCAATCGGCATCCACAAACAAAATTGAGATGGTGTGAGTTTTGACCAATATCAAGCTTCGCATATAACCGTTTTTAGTTTTGATTTCTAATTGTAACAGCCTGATGAGACTTTTGTCGAAAACATATTTGCTAAACTTCGTGTTTTATGACTCAGTGGGAATTTCCGAAAAAATCGAATTGTGATAAACAATGTATATTTATTTGTGGGAATAAAGACTGCAAACGGGTTCCACCAAATCTGGTAACAACGAATTCCAAATCGAACGGTCAAGTTACTTTGTCTGCGTTCCCTCTTGCGACTGAAATCCGTCCGACAATTGTTTGGAAAAGGTATAGGCAATCGATATCACAGTAAATAAATGAGAACTAAAGGCAATAGGATATTAACGTCCAGTGACCGATTATCAGTTATCGATGAGTTGATCCACTTGTTCTAAAGTGGAAAATATTCTTGAATTGATTATTAGCCCGGCCATGTTGTCGGCCCTTGTCGGGCCAATGTTGACTATGGCGATAGGGATGCGCAGTTGGTTTGCTTGGAGCAACAATCTGAAAGAAGAAAAAGTCTGTATAAATTGTTTGACCTGTACAGTAAATGCGAACGCTCACTTGGAGGGAGGTTCCGAGGCAAAGCAGCAAATCGGCCTGATCGACCAGTTCTGCTGCCTCAGCTTTTATAGCAGGTGGTAGGTTTTCCCCAAAGAAAGTGACATCAGGTTTGAGGATGCCATCTAGACATTGTGTACAACTGGGGACCTGATAATCAGAAGAAATACGATTAAATTACGGGGGTTTGAGGAAACTGCGTTAATACATACATTACAGTTTTACGAGACAGCTAACTAAAAACCGAATATATATATATATATATATATCTATATATAACAGTCTATTATCGATTTCCTTATAATGCTAGTGTGCGAAAAGCATGGCAACCCGACCAATAAGATGCTCCAGATAGGTAGAGTTGTACACGCAGACTTTTTCAAAATCGCAGGTCAAGGTTGAGGATCTTGTGGTTAAATACTACGAAAACAGACATGAAGTGTTGAGCCTTTAATATCGCTTTGTCACGGGAGCTAAATGCCTCATATAGTGCACATCACGTGGACGCTTTCGGTGGTAAATAAAGACCGATTTCGTTGAAGCGAGCACGCATTTTTGTGTACTAAGTTTCAAAATTTCCGGTTGCGTACTGTAATGGTGTGTACAATGCCTACATTCAGAATTTGTTGACGAAACGAGATCTGATGAGTATTGGTGGACTTTGACTCTTGTAAATTTGCTTGCAAGGTGTAGGCGTCGCGACACCGGTTGTTTTAATTCAGACAAGAGCTCCGTGAAACAAACTCTATCCATTCTCTTCACCCTTATACCTTGACTGGGGCTTTTTCTCCTATGGTTAAATGGCGACTAAATAACTTGCTGCTATCGATGATAAATACCATCTAACTTTGATGGCTGCCTTCACGTTTTGATGGACTTTACCGGTTAGCTGTCTTACCAAAGAAGCACCAAATTCGAGTATTATTCACCAAACAGAGCTCACCAATAGTAATTATTCTTGGTCCACATTTGGTGTAAAAATTCCGGTATGTGAACCGGAGTTCGTCTCTCGGTCAAAAGGAAAGTATACACTATTAACGAGTTTCAACAAACGTAAAACTCCTATCCAATATGTCCTTTCGAAAGGGGTTGGTAGAAAACGTTCCCCTGAATGTAGAAGCACTCACCAAAAGAGAGGGGTTCAGACTATGATTACATCTATCGATATAGCTATTTTGTTGGAACTTCAAGGTTAGATAACAGACGAGTCACTCAAGGTTTAGCTTTATTTGCGTGACCGAATGATAAGGATTCTATGAAATTGAATACATGTAGTTGTGGTGCAAAGCTTTCCAAGGTCACAACGGCTATCAACCACGGAAAATCGAATAGTTTGAATGCACAAAATTCGAATCAGAAGGGGCAACAGAATCCTAATAAGGGATGCTAAGCGCGTTTAGTAAACTTCGATGGACACCATTCTATTTTAGCATCATTACAGACAGCAGTAAGATTGATATTGAGGCTCAGCTATTATAATACCGTGAGCTTAATAAATTTACTTCAGAGATAGGCTAAGGGAGGAATGGAACTAATAGGTAAAACCCTCAACTAAATTCAAGCAACCACCATCGAGGTGCAAACGAACAACTGAGCTGCGAGTGGGCAATTCATCAGTGCACCACACCGATGCTCGAATGCTAGAAAACTGAACAGAATAACAAGTCCAAAAAGTGTGGTAAAGAAGGGAGAGATCTGACTGCGTAAGACACTGGTCTAAAACATCACGGCGTCTGTACTTTGCAAACAGATAATCGAGCTACAGGTGAACGTGAGACAGCATCCACTGGATAGCTTTCTTGCGATTTTCACTGTCCTGCTTCATTAAATACATTTCCTCATCACCATAAATAACAATACATCGGTGATTCACATTGTGGCAGTTAACTGTCACACAACCATGAGACAAAACAAAACCGTGTGCAAATAGGGAAGAAAAAGGAAGGAGAGTGCACGAGACCTAACTGCTAAGAATAGCTACGTCCATATTCAAACATCCAACATCAAGGTGCCTACACCTTGCAAACTAACAACCAAGCTCTAAGTAAAAGTAAGGCATCATCAGTAGAACATTGACGGCACTGACTATCCCGCGTCATTAACTGCACCTACCTCGCAGACAGCTCAGCCAAACAACGACATTATTCGAGCCACTTAACTCGATTGGCCGGCATTTCACCTAACGTCTCCAACCACCGACTCTGTGAGTCGCGAGGTCCCCAACACGGGAGGCAAACCCGATCCACAGTGGCCAACCCCTTCGTGAATGACTTCACTTCCCTACTCCAGGTCATCATCTGTCCACCTAGCACCTTAAGCTAGTCGGCAAAGGATGCTTGGTGTGACAGACGATTAGCTGGCATCCTTAGTACATGACCTAACCATCTAGATCTGTTCAAATATAAGGATTGAACGAAAGAACTCGTTTGACAATCACTGCCAAATACTCGGCTCTTAACCTCCTCGTAGCTTATTCCTATGTGCCACTCGATAGGAGCGATCGAACAGACATCGGTGGTCAAATACCTGCAGACAATTCACGTCTTCTACCCCGAGTGGTCAGGTTTCGCTGTTGTGAAGTAATACAACCCTCACTGTCGTAGATTAGCGAACATCGCCCCAGCTTTAGAGATACGCGACTCCATTTCATTCCCTACATCTTCGCCGCCACTAATACAGCTTCCCACGTAGATAAATTGGTCAACAACCCCCATGACTTCATTATCTAACATTAAATCTACAGCAACCGTGCAGAAGCACTTTACACTTTTGGGCTACAAAGCACATTCCGAAGTATTTGGCAGAACGCGAAATAGCGCCTAGCATTGTTTGTGCTGCTTGGAATGTGTCAAACAACAACAGCTTGTCGTCAACATAACCACGATCAGTCAGCCTTTCATCAGATAGGAGGTCCATGCAGGCATCGTATGAGTGTCGGCGACAGTCCTCCATCATTGCGTTTGAAAAAAATAAAACAAAAACGGTGAAATTGGACAGCCTTGACGTACGTCGCTCAGACTGTTAACCGTAAACCTTAACCTGAGCTGAAGTGTGGGAATAAAGCGCCGACAGTAAGTTCACATACTTGGTCGATACACCTCTACGTTTAAGTGACCATAAAAGTGTAGATCGATCTACCGAATCGAACGAACCTCTACAGCTAATTGCGTTTACGTAGGTGACATTCCAGTGAAACAGCAATCGCATATCCACTAATAAACTCGACCGAACACTGTCTCCTGAGGTTTTCAGTCACTAATTATGGGTCACGAGGGCCCCAATCCCGAAGACGAACCCGACCTACGGTGACTAACTCATCGGTAATCCAGGTACCAACGATAGATTATCTGAAGGCGAGTAGCCCTCTACTGAGAGCGATGCCGTTTTCAGCCGTATAAACGTGATGCTTACGCTTTTGAGAGATGCCGCTGTTTGTGTGGCTGTACGGCTTATAGATGCCAACTTCTCTCAGAGGTGATTGCCGCGACAGTTTCTGAGCAAAATGTTGATGGATTCCGAAGCAAGCTTGGTCCGAACATGAAACGCAGTGCTATCCACCAATAAATCAGTGACGTGATGGTGAACATGCGATAAGAGCTAAAGATTGATGAAAACGGGCTTAACAGAGAACAAGTCACAGCCAATCAGAAAACGTAGAACGACGTATCGATTGAACGGTATCACTGACACGAATTATCATAGTCCGGCCGAGTGGAAAGTGGCACTGTAACTAATGTATGCAAAGGAGTAAAGAACCGATGGAAACGACCAAACTAGGCGATCGATAAATCTAAGTGTTCGGTGCAAGTGTACATAAATGTAGCCAGATTAGACTTTATCTCGATCGTTGAGGGTTGATAGTACTGCTCAGCCTCATGTCGAGTGAAACAATACACAGCCTATACTTGTAAGATATGAATGTCACCAAGGCCTGTTATGCAACAGGCCAATCGCATACAACCATGCCTCAGCAGTGGTGCTTGTGGATATCATCCCTGGCTCCCGGAGCTATCGTTGTCGGGCTTCGCCTCATGCCCGTCTATATTACTGAATGACAGACTGGACTTGATTAGCATCCGCGTTAGGGAAGGACAACTGTAACGATGAGTCCACCAGTTGTGTTAGGCAAATTGGAACTTCGATGAATAGTTGGGAACTCAATTTCATGTTGAACATCACTCACATTTGATCGAAGCCTTCGTTTCGAAAGAGGCCAGCTGGAAGGACTATTGTAGGCGAATGCTTCGATCAAATGAATGATGGTCAACATGAGAATAGGACTCATTAATACTGGTACATTCAACAACCGTGCTTCACTGTCTTGTTGATAAACATCGAGATTGGAGCTGCTATCTGATATTTATCTAGGCGGCCTCTCAACAGCCCCCACATTCAGATATGGTGATCTATCCTCTCCTGTGTTTCACTAAGTGCGAGAAAAGAGCCACTGGCGATTGGAAAACTCTGGATCTCCGTGCACGGAATGCTTTAAAAATGCATATCACCACGGTAAAACATTTTCCAATGAGTAATATGTCAAACATTTCTTATGATTATCGCCAAAAAAAGAGATGCAAGGTTTTGCTGACCACTCGTGATCTTTATTATGAGGTCAAAAAAGTGGGTATCTCGTATTAAAGCATTTTACAACCTATACAACACTTACCTACCCTTCCCATTTTTCGTAACAATATGTGTTTCCATTTCATTCACAAAGCAGTCTATAAACAACTGTTGGTTTAGAGACATTCAGTTCCTTGATACCTTTGTTCAATAGAAAATTGCGCATATGCATTGAAAACGGGTTCGTATAAAATTTCCAGATCCTATACAAACACAATTAACATTATAAATGTACAACACTGTGTCTAGATATCCTGATCTGTGTTTAAGGTTACGCCAAGTATTCAGCTTTCTATTTCAAGTAAACAATTGCCTAATTTCACGCCAATCAACCCCCATAGATGCACTGTTTGGTGTGGGAGTAAGCTAATGGTTTCTATTGATTAAGCATAACGAAGGGAATTGGCACACCATACGAACTGGATGCGACAAATTATCATCTGTGTTTCAGAGACGAGCTGACCTGATTAATCTCTGTTCAGTTAGATGTGAGGAAACTCGTATCGATCTGAGAAAACCGCAAGACATCAAAAACAAATGAGAGAAAGATAACGTTAAAAACTGAGAATCGCCACTCAAGAACAAATATCCATAGTAATTCATGTCAGCTATTTGTACTGTGCCAGTTACACAGTTCGGAGCCGTGCCACACACGCACAAAAAAACGATCGATTACTGGGGCCAAATCAATAAACTAAAATGCGATCTCGACATAGATACGCACTACAATTTGCGATTTACGGAACTTCAGGGCAGAAACAACCTTGTATGTATGGATTTGTTAAGCTAGCCAGAGTGGATGTAACTAGACGTCTTGTTCATCGAATGAGGCTATGGAACTAACGAAACTGAAAAAGTGGCTGCCGAAATAATTGATCCATATAGCTGTGTGTGTTTAGTGATCTGTGAATATCTGGGACTGAAATAACTACTAACAAATATCAAGTGTGGTGATTCAGACACATCTAGTTTTATGTGTCTAAGAATGTGGAATATATTGCAGACTGTGAGCAGCGCCTAAGGTGGACTGTGAGATGGCCGGGTTCAATGAGATAAGCGATTACTGCGCCGGTAAAACAAAATATTTGGGTTAGGTTCAACACACAAAATCTCAAAGGTAATGGACGGCAAACGTAAGCATCGGTAGTGCTGTACCCTAAAGATCTACAGTTAGAAAGTTGTACAACACTCAGTGAAAGGTCAATCGTAACCTGACTTAGAGAAAACGTGAAGGATTTGAGTAGTTTATGCATTTTGTCACTAAGGTTTTGAGTATTCCACAGTGCCCACGACTCAAGCAACATTAAGAAGGGCAATTGTAGCATGTGGACGTAGCAAAAAATCGGTTGGTATACGAAAGCCATTCTTACAAAAATGTGGAATAACAAACGATGAGCGGGGTGGTGTTGTCAGCCCGTTGATAGGTATTGATTGAATGCAGCCTGATTCGACGGGGTAACTTAGATTCTTTGCACAATTCAAGCAACATTTTGGGGGCAAAGAGGATAAAATGCAAGGATACACATTACCAACGAGTTCTAACAAATGTAACACTCGAGTCTAGTGTCTCTTTTCGAAGGGGGCTGACCAAAAATCCAGTGGAAATAAGAAAACTGCAATTAACTGTGGGTTCAATTTGTACAATTATATCAGCTGCATACAGTGGACAATCTTTAGTTAGATAATCGTTCAAACGAGTCACACAACGCGTGAGCGAGCACTTGTTATGCTGACAAACGAATCAGTGATCTGGTTATGATATAAATCAGCGTCTGATATCATAAGCTTGAGCGAACAGGGTTTGTGTCATTTCGAATGTCCGCAAAACGTGTTGGAAAAAGTGACAGTTCAATCGTTCACAAAACGAATGACTGCTATTGAAAGGTAGAACCCTATCGACGCATAGTATGACCGATAGAGGCAGGAGTATACTTGTGGATGTTCACAAGTATAGCATCAATAAACACTACGGGGTGGTGTATGCACTACTAGCTGTTGAGATTTCGAGAAGCCAAACTCACGTTAAGAACAGAAAACGAGTTGCCGTAGTCATCAGGTTGGGCAAACATTTTCATCTTATATAATTGTCGGCCTCAGTCATAGTGCATTACTGCGTCCAAATGATGTACTGTCTGATGGACAGTAACTTTAAAAGATTTGGAAAGTTTGAAACCACCGGTTCTCTTAAAGAATTGCGATAATGTGTGTGACATTGGTCGGTACGACATTTTGTATGCTCTGAACGAATACGTACACTCAACTTGAATATGTCGGACATACATAGACAGAGATAAAAGGAACTTAAAAACGTAACTATACAAGAAAAAATGAATAATGAATACAAAAATTGAAGCATCGTAACTACTGGAACCTGTTCAGTCTGCCTAATTGCCTACTTACAGAGAGAGCTGCGATGTCAACATCAACTGGTTGGGAACACAGAGATTGGCTGACACGCTCAGGCAGAGTATACGCTGCATCTCCTGGTGTTCTTGAATAATGAATTAGAGGTGACGACGTTGTATCTGGTTTCAAGCAGAGGCTTCGCAACGAATGAATTATGAGTCCGAGTTTTTATAGACGGGCACGCTGGGATATGTTCATCAATCCGTGTGCCCGGTGGCCGACTAGTTCTTCCAATGTAGCATTAACTGCAACAGCCAAACTGACAAATTCACAGCACGTTTAGATGGAAACTTCGCTGTGCCATGAGCTGGAATATTAGTTCGTAGCCATGAGGGCAAGGTCGGCGGAGTAACATGCGAAATGGGCAATAAAAGTTTGTCTTATTGAATGACTTGCCATTACAGTATTAGTCAGTTCACGTTGGTTTCTGTGGGCTGATCGCAAAATTGAGTTATCGTTTTTCCGGTTTAGCAGAATATCCAAGAATAATAAACAATGCAGCTTCTTTTCCGTTTTGAGCATGACGCTTGGGTGCGCCAAGTTTGTAGCGTTAACAGGCCTCTCTGGGTCGATCTTAACCTGGCCGTCCATATATCGTCTACATGAAGTGACCTCCCAATGTGACCCTACGGTTCTTCCTATACGTTTGTCATAAAGAAATCAGGTAAGAAATGAACAAGCCGGCTGACAGCTGCAATTCGCAAATCTGGTGGTAACATCGTTTTTCAAGATTGAACACAACACTTAAAGTAAACAGTTTTAGAAGCGGCCCAATATAGCTACCAATCATCCAGTAAGATAGTTGTGAACAGACATTGTACACCGAAAGAACATAGTCACCGTTCAAGTCTTCAAGATATTCAGTCAATCCGCAAATGTTCTTAGAATCGAACCCACTCTATACTACCCGTAACAATATACTCACGAACAATCCAAGCGAGCTGATACCGTGCACAGTCCATACACATGTGACGTGTTTACCTGACAGGTTGACTTCACCGACCTAGACCGTTGTCAACATTCTTTCTTGATGTGGCTCGAACTGTTTGTATGTGATCGCATATTTCATTCCCAGGAATTTTATCCTGCTTCATATCATTAGAGATGGACTGCATCTTATTGATTTAGTCACTTGTTCACAGTCACTACACCCGGTAGTTCAGTGGTGTCGAAAATTAGGAGATTCTCAGCTACTTTATAACTGCGAAAATTGTGACGGATACAAGGAGTTCTTCGTCTGTAACTGTTTCTACATTTCGCCTGTCTTTTGTTCATGTATGGCCCACATAATTACGTTACACGTATGGAAGTGTTCAGAGTGCACAAAATGTTACGCCGGTTAAAATCAAATAATTTCCACGCTAAAATTTCGAAAAATGCTTGGAGAACCAAACCAATGACTGTGTGTACGAACCTCTGAGTGATGACTTGGTTTTGGTGGCAACACCCTGGTCTGAATAATATAAAAATACTCTAGAAAGGAAAATGAGCGATCAGTTAAAAGTGACGAATGTGACCGATGTCTCTCCCTCTCACTCAATGCAAAAGGTGTCAAACAGCTCCCACAGTTTGGTCATAGTGCTGTCCGTTACTCCCACAGGACATGTACACTGAAACGGTCATCGGTCCTATAACCTCTTCGTACATCCGAACGCAAGCTTGGCGGCATTCGAAGTAACTTGTCATAGTGACCGAAGTCAAAGGACAACTGCATTTAACCATCACCACGAGTGGCTTGCGTTGTACCAATTGTGGCTCCACTCACATACCACCTAGACAACGTAATCCCAAAGGAATAAGACCAGGAGGTATGTGAATGAGGCCTTTGTGTCCAGCCAGCCAATGTTGGTTAGCCAATTAATAAGCTACCTCGAAACTTAAACCCCTATCTATCGAGAAATAAACAGAGATAATTCAATGGTAAGATCTAAACTGGGAAGTAGGGACATTGGAAACGTAACGCAAGTAGTGGCTCAGTATACGAGTACAGATAAGTGCACTTTACGGAGGATATGGGAGAAAATTAAAAAATAAGATTGGACTGAAAGAAAATAGACAAATATTCACCATACAGTACACTACGCAGTACAGACAGAATGGCACAGACACTCAGGTTTCTGAAAATGGGAGCGAATGAGTTCCAAACGATGGTAGTCGTTGGTCGATGTGAACAAGAAGAAAGATATATGACCAATATAACCTACTTGGCAATAACGCACTCGTTGTCTCTTGGTCGACGGTGTATTATGAATACGTTGATGATCTACTAATCCCTAACGACCGGTGCTTTGTGGCCCCACACATCGCAACGCCATATAGTTATGTCACCACGACCTGCAGCATCGCTAGCTCCCTTGCGTCCCATCTGCTTTCGTTCACGACTGCGCAGTTGTTGTTCATCAAACTTTCGGACGCCCGTCCGGATCATATTTCTCCAGACCGTCCGGTTCAACGCCAAGTCTTCCCAACCTTTAAAATCAATGTTATAACGCGAAAGATAACTGGATAACACCCTGGTATCTCCGCTTTTGACCATCAGGATTTCGCCTACCCGTATGGCAGCTGCTTTGGAATACTGTCATCGCCTATCCGATGGACGTGATCTAGCGAACGGAGCCGATTCAACATCAGCATGGCTTCGTTTCCGTTCCTATTCCCTCGCTTCAGTACCTCAGCGTTCGGAATCATGTCCAACCGCCGAATATCCAAGATGTGTCTTAGACACTGCAAATGGAAACGACTCAGACAGCGCACGCTCCGCTGACACAATGTCCATGTTTCACAGTCGTCCAGCAGTATAGACAACACAAATGAGCGGTAGACACAGAGCTTAGTGGTCATCTTCAGGCTGTGGTTCTTCCACACGTCTTCCAAGACGTCCGAAATCAACACTAGCCTTTGCCAAACGAGCTCGTAACTCGCGGTCCGCGGACAAATCTGTGGATAAATTGTTACCCAAGTAGCAAACATTTGCGCAGCTGCCAACAACGGCCCCATTAATGCGCATTTGAAATGAAGGAACACGGACAACACCTCCGCCCGGAGGAGACTGAAAGAAAGAAAATGTCATACCTGTGTTGATGTCCAATCCGAACTTGGATTTCGCGGACGCGGAAACTACGGCTAATCGCTGTAGTTCGTCTTCGCTGTGTGCGAACAGCACGTTGTCATCTGCGAACAGAAGCATGCGCCTCATTGAGGTATGCAGCCGGGTTGGTGCACCGAAACGTCGAATACACAATGGGTACTCAACCTCAACGCCATCCTCCTCAGAGGCCTGAAAAGCGGCTGTTAGCATGGCAGTCAAATAGAAACTAAATAGGGCTGGGGCTAGGACACAACTCTGCTTTACGCCAATGACAATGCCAAAATCATCAGAGGTCGATCCACAAAATTATACCATCGTCTTCATGCTCACACACAACATTCCAACCAAATTGACGAACTTACCTGGACATCCGAACTTACCAAGCACCATTCGCAACGCCTCGCGGCTCACGGAATCACACGCACTGGTGACATCCACAAAGAGGGCATACAGGAGCTGGCTCCGTTCCCGGCACTTCTTCTGAAGCTGTCGAGCAGCAAACACCAGGTCGATCATACTGCAACTCGTCCGAAATCCACACTGCTCCTGGGGAACATTGGCCTTCAAGACATCTGCATTCAGTCAGTTCAGGAGGATTCTGGCAAGCACCATGCATACGCACCTTAGCAGACTGATGCCGCGACAGCTGTCAAGGCATTGCTTGCTATCCTTACCTTTAAATAAAGGTACTATCACAGCATCTTTGGAATCTTGTAGTATTTGTTCCTGCTACCAGATGCAATGAACCAACTGGGACAAAGCGCGCCTCAACGCCTGTCTGCTGTTCTTCACGATTCCACCTGACAATCCATCCTTGTCTGTGACTTCTCTACTACACAGTTATCCAATCGCTCTTTGCAACTTTTGCAAATTCGGGGCGGGAGCAAGTGAAGATTTGGTGGCCTGTTGCGGCACGCAGTTCACAATCACTTGGGCAATTGTAGCAGTACGGTTTAGTAGACTACCAAGGTGCTTGCGCTAGACTTTCATCATATCCTTTGGCTGGGTGAACGAACAACAGAAGTCCACTTCAACCAGCGCCTTGGCAGACTGGACCGAAAGTCGCCTTAAGTGGATCGTAGAACTTCTTGTGTTTTCGGCAATCGGCGTAACCCTACATCCGTACACCTTGTTTTCTCCACCAATTGTGCTTGAGTCTGTGAAGATATTTGGTCAGTTGACGATGAGTACCTCGGAATGTCACTCTCCTGTCTTCATTGTCCGGCTCCATTGTGGAAGCGATAAACGCTACATTTTTCTCTCGTACCAACCTGGAGATGGTCGTGATGTTTTCGTCGGACATTTCTGGCGTTCGATGCCAATCGTCTCGATGGCTGCTGCTGCGATCTGTTCCTTGAAGTTTTGCCATATATCGTGAAGGAGTAGTGGATATAGGAGCGTCTTCCAGACGAGAGGCAACTGCACGTTGAAAAACAGTCTTTATCTCACAGTTATCCAATCGTTTGACATCCAACTTCTGCTCTTATCCGGATGATCTACAATAAGCCGACTTGCAAACATCGTCAAATAACTTAGTCCTGACCACTCAATGATCGTTGCTACATTCAGCGCCGCGCATCACTCGCATGATGCACACTTCAGGAATGTCGCGCTGTCGTACAATCAGGCAACCAAAAGAATGAAGATGATCGTTTCGTGGATGATTCCACGTCGTGATGTCTCTTGCATCCGGCTGGAATCGGGCGCTTGTGATAGCCAGCCCGTGAGTAGCACACACGGGGAGCAGGCCATCACTGTTCTGATTGATCGAACCAGTGCTGTAGGGCCCGAGGACTCCCGGCCAGGCTATCGCGTCACGTCCAACTTGAGTGTTCAAGTCACCTAGCACAAACAGTTGGCCACTCACCGGTGGCGACCGGATTGTGGCGAACAGCTGATCATAGAACTGGTTCATTGTGTCATCAGTGCGATACGTAGTTGGGCCATAAAGATTAACAAATTTGGAAGGTTTGCCTCGACCGAGTCGCAGGCACATCAACAAGATTCGAGAGCTGACACCGTGCGGTTTGCTCATCATCAAAGCATTGATGCGGTCCGCGACTGCGAAACAGACACCATGCTCCCAAGCACCGTCTACCGGATAACCTTTCCAGCAGAAGGTGTACCCAGCATCTGTTTCTCCGAGTTTGTGTTGCTATGTACGCTATGTCCCACTCAAGGCTGCTACGTCTATTCCATACCGGCTCAGTTCCATAGCGATCAGTGCGGTTCACCGTTCCGGTCGTTCTGTGGTGCTGCATCCATCCAGCAACGTGAGCACATACCATGTACCAACGGAGAGCGTCTTGCGTTTCCGGGCGTATCTCAGGTTGGCTGTCGTGTTAATGAGACTCGAGTAAGCATTGTCTGCTCGAGGATTCGTGCCGGCAGAATCATTAGAGTAGGGGAAGGGTGTGGCAGTAGCATATTTTTGCCTATTCACCCTGCCATGTGCAGCAGATAGGGCGATCCAGTTTATCCTGCGCGACGGCCGATGCAGCATAATATTCGGTTTGTGTTGTGTAATCATGGTTTATTTGAGGTTTCGATACTGCCAAGACGCCCAGAGTTAGACAAGAAAACGATTAAGGCCTTTAACCCTTAAAAGCCTATATCGCAAGCAGGGGGTGACACACACATGGTTGGCGGCATCCGATACGGATTAGCCTGTCACAATGACCGAAGCCAAAGGACGCCTGCGGTTACCCAACAACGCAAATGGCTTGCGGTGTACCACACACGGTTCCACTCATACACCACCTATCCGGTGTGAACCCGAAGGATCAAGATCAGCAGGTGTGTGAGTGAGGCTTTTGTGTCCAGTCGGTCTAGTGTGGTTAGCCAATTGAATGGCTAGCACGAAAGAGAAACCCTTATCTCTCGGAAAATAATCAGAGAGACTGCAATGACGAGATCTACACTGAGAAGAAAGATATGTAAGAATGTAATACAGGAAGCAGTTCAGTATACGAATGCACGTTACTGCATACCGGAGAGGACAAGAAGGAAGAACAATATTCAAAGTGGACGACAAAAACAACAGGCAAACCATTTATCACACAATACACCAACAAAACTGAAGATGAGTGGGTAGAAGATCGCAGACGCTCAAGTCTGTGAAAAGAGGAGCGAATTAATTGCCAAACGACCATAGTCTTGGTCGATGCAATCATTGACGGTAATCAAATATCGCTCAACAAGTCAATGATTTCTATGATTTAAACCTGGAGAGAAGTCCTAGTCGAGGGGGTCATCGATTGGAGTTAACAGACGGTAACTATGTTTCCTCTCGAGGCGATCGGGCAACCTGATCACTACTCACAAGCGGAAGTGGTTGAGCGTTCACATATGATAATTCGGTCGTGCCTAGTGTGAGGTCAATGGCGCAGTGGTAAACACAGTTGCCTGCTCATGAACAGCGTGGCCGCAGTTCTAGTCTTGGCAGTAGCGAGGATATGCACTATTGACGAGCTCTAATGAGAGCGAAACTCGAGTCGAGTGCTTCTTTTCGAAAGGAGCCGACTGGAAATTCTATGGGAATGCGATAGCTGCGATCAATTGTGGGTGATGATAAATCTACAGGAAAATCAAAATCTCCTACTACACATCAATAGAATGGATATACTAATATGACCAACATGAGCCTAACGTACTCGTTGTCTCTTCGCCAACGGTGCACTATGAGTACGTTGGTGACCTACTAATCCTAAACGGACGGCGCATTCGTGGCCGCATACATCGCAACGCCATGTAGTCATGTCACCACAGCCTATGGCACCGATGGTTCATTTGCGTACCGCGCGCACACAAGCACACAATCGCAACAACATCGACCACGAGGAATGATCAAATTGCACTAAATACGCACAGGCTCGACAGCCACACACTTATAAATTCAACACACCCATAAGACCAATAGTACTGCAGAGAAAAACATGTCACGTAGAAAACCAGACCAAGCAAAAAACACACCAAATAAAAATGTAACATAACACACTAGCATCATCCACAACGAACCCAAATGAATTTTGTCTGGCTGCTCTCCTTTGGCCAATCTGACATGGTTGAACCTGCAAGGACCGATGTCCTAGTCACCGTAGTCCGCCGGATCAAAACAGCACATGAACGTGAACCTCACGCCAAGGTAGTAGAAAAGGTCCTAACGCATACATACATACACGCACGGAGTCGCCATCTACGCACCCAGCTGATTGGAATAGTTCAACTGGATGGTATTCGATGCCACCGGGGACGGAACACGCACGATACGTTCGGAGCCTGAACGGAACAACAAACAACGCGCGTACACACCACGTAACACGGTCCCGACAAACCCCACTGCAATACGCCTGTACACCAGTGCAGACAATGAAGATTCAAAGCATTGATATATATATATATATATATATATATATATATATATATATCACTCGCAAATGATTGCAGGCGTTACATTCCCAAATACCTTTTAGTCAACCCTTTTCTAAAAGAGACATTAGACTCGAGTTTCGATTTTCCTAGAGCTCGTCAGTCGTGCATATCATTGTCGGGGCTGGAACTAGAACTCTGGTCACGCTTTCATGAGACAACCGTGTTGAACACATTCTGAGCATGACCGAATCACCATATCGCTCAACAAGTTAATGATTTCCTTGATTTCGATTCGGAAAAAAGTGCTGATCGTAGGGTCGTCAATTGGAACTAACAGGACAATTACCGTGTCTCCTCTAGAGGCGATCGGGTAATTAGAGCACTATTCACACGTAAATGTGGTTCAGCGTTTACGTGATGATTCAATCGTTCCTAATGTAGGGTCAGTGGCTCAGCGGCCGACAAAATTGCTTCATGAAGGCGTGACCGGAGTTCTAATCCCTGCCCTAGCAAAGTTATACACTACTGACGAGCCCTAATAAAGCCGAAACTCAAGTCACTGACTTCTTTAAGAAAGGGGCTGACTGAAAATCCTATGGAAATGCGACAGCTGCGATCACTTGCGAATGATGTTCACTTTGCAACAGCCAAATTGTCTACTACTTGTAAGTTATTGTTTGTTCTACCTTGGAACTCAGCGCGACCGCTAGTCCAATTTGATCGCGAAATACGGCTTTGCCGTCACCAGAGAACCTGAGGAAGAATCGTTGTTTCATACTCCTGCAAAGCACCGGTTTCAGATGGATAACAAGATCCGGTTCCTGACTCGAAATATGGTCCGCCAGAGAAGCCGATTGACCTGTGTCAGAACGTAAGGATACTGAAGACGTCCGTGCCCAAGAAGTGCCTTCGAGTTGAGAAGTAAAAATTAGATACGTGAAAAGAATTTAAAAACAAATCGACGGGTTCGTCGGAACCAGGACAACTTTGGATACTTCCCGACCGTTTATGCTGTATAGGGTGGGTAGCTTCACGGCACCCACCCAGATTCTCTGGCTCAAATCGTGAGGTAGCAGGATATAGGGTGTCTTTGAGACAGTCCGGAGCCAGTGGCTCAAAAGACATCCATTCTATAGCAAAAACCTAGCCCAGTAAGAGGGCTGAGCAAATAAAACACTGACGAGTGGTTCCAGCCATTATTACAAGTAGTAGGCACATCCAAAGCTAAATCAACCTATAGGGCAGTACTGCACATTTTTGTACCGTGTTGAGTGAACAGTACGACTGAAATACAATAGTGTTTACGTGATTAACTGGAAAGGTTAAATTCGAAACTGATCAAATCTGACAGCGGTTTAGCGTAATACCATCAACACAATTAATACGAGCAAGTAGAATTAAACACTCAAGGTGCAAATGAGTATGTAGTGGCAGTTAAGCATCAATGTGAACCACTGATGTATTGCTGTCTATGATGATGATGATGATGATGATGGAGTGGCAACGATCGATCGCTCCACGCGGTGGGTTAACGTAATGAAGTTAGACCAACAGAACATTTACTGTGTATGCCGTAAAGGTACTTGTTACCATGTTAACCTGTGGGTCATTCATGCATTTTGTATTGACAGGCTGACCAATCCTGGACGGTTGTATTTGAAGTGGCTGAGACAAATAATTGATCCAGCTGTGGCAAAAATAAGGCTTGTCAAACTGCGGCACAATGCTGCACTCATTGTGCCATGATTCCATAAATTAGAACACGATATCATCGATTGAAGCTAGTGCCAGTAATTAGAGGTAAGAAATCTTTTGGCATGTTAATATTCTAATTATATAAATGGCACACAATGAAAAATGGATTAGATACAACGAGTTGACTAACAGGCTACTCTATATAGGAACACCTGATAAGCCAGCTCATAGTGCTGTATAAGTGACACAATTCAATGTCAATCGATTAAGTAAACAAACGTATGTGTTACCGGAAGATCAGGCTCCTGTTTCCACAAACCTACACAACTCTGACACTTATTCTATATACGTCCCTAATGACAATGTTGCAAATCGTGGACTACAAGAGACATACTTTGAAGAGGATTAGTTTACTTAGTAGGTAGTAACTTTTTTTCTTAAATTTGTGGTAATGTTTCAGTTAACCAGATAATAAGAAAACCAATCAAATAAAGGCTGAGCGGTTAAACAAAAAAAAGAAGAACATGCTTATAACGCAAATTTCTTGAAGATACTTGATGTATACGTGGATTTTTTTTTTCTGCGCGCGGAGGATGGGAGCGATTCAGTATCGGAATTAGCAATATGACATTCATTGGATGAGTATTTTTCATTTATGTTCTGTATGTTTGTCTCAACGGTTTCATCGATAGACCAGACAACAAAACAACCATAGCCTAGGCACGTGATCAGAATCGCAGCTTCCACGTCATAATCCATCATCACTAGACTGTACTTATGGATAAGATGGTTCATGTTGTAATGGTCCATGAAGTTGCAGATTAATAAATAAGTATGAATGTATAGTGAAGAAAAATAGTACAAAAATACACAAATAAATAAACCTCTTGTGGGTGTGGCAAGAATGAGCATAACGCTGGACATCTATCCGAGCCTTCATTTTCATGTTGTGTGAAAATCAACGCTAGACTAATTCAGGATTTGTTGGGAAAATCCAGTCGGTTTTTAGTTTGGCAGCCTTCTTTTTTCTGCTCTCTATAAATTGTCCAGGTAGTTCTGGAAATGTGTCTTTCTAACTAGCCTGGTGATTTTTCCATGAAAGCTCTGATATACAGCTAAGATGGAACTTCATTTTTCCCTTCAGTGCCTGCAGAATGACAGGCAAAGATGTTGGCAGCGGAAAGCAATTTTTCGAGTTCCACAAATTCTTAATGAAATCATTGGAGAGGTGGGAACTCACACAATCTCTTGTAAGCATATAACATCCGAAAGATCAACAGTTAAAAGCAGCCAGAGGAGTGTTGACTATGGAACCATTGTGATAGTGAACTGTTGTATTGAGTACACCTCGGGACATTTGCGGTCTGTTTTCCACTTTTGTTCAAGCATGAATTAGCGAATGAAGCGACAAGATATGAACTCATTTTGATGGGGTCGCAGGCTATTATATAATGTTGCTTTAACAGATCTCAAACAGAACGGTTAATCGGTTGGGCTCTTGCGTATGCCTTGTCGTAAGTCTATTCCGAGGAGAGCCTCGTGCAATTATCAGATTCTATAAGCACACAGATCTGGGAGACTGTGTGAATGAGTGAAACAGAAGTCAGTTTGACCACGCCATTACTACTGAGTAAAAACTTCCTTGTCCATGACTTCGGTCCATGTTTTTACGGCATTCCGACTCTGGTTTACACAAAACTATGTAGCAACGAGATAGCAATCTCTTTGACATCATAAAAAAATTATAGCGCTTGAAGCACACACACACAAATCACCAATAAATGGAAGCCAATTAGATAAACTTGTCACTCCACAAAAGAAGTGCAGAAGGGAAACGGGCAATTATTTCATAGTGTTAGAAGATGCCAAGTTAGGATGACTTACTTTGAACTACTAGAGATAATATGGAATTAGAAAAAGAAAAACTACGATTTCCTCTACAGTTGAATCAAAGTCAATCCGCGATAGGACCGTCAACAAAAAGGGTGACGATGACATGTCAAACATGGGAAAGGTCTGACCATTTGAAGCAGATAGACCAATCGGCTGCAACAAACTAACCATACATAAAACGCTGAAAGAAGTGAGTCAGTCTACTGATGACCGACGAGTAGTTTGTATTTAGATAGAATCTACAGTCGGTTGACTTCGAAACCAAACTACTGATGCAAACCCATGTGGGGTATTATTACGAATCAAATTGGTGTCACCTGAATTATGAAATCTACACTACTTATGAATAATAAAAGAAGAATTACCGGGATTATCCAAAGCATCGTCGTGAAGACAATGAAGTTGTTCACTTTAAGTGCAAAGGATGAGCAAAGAACAAAACAAGTGATAAAGGGCATACTAGAAAGCGACAATAAAGTTAAAGTATCAGTTCACTCACTTTAAAATTTTGCACGACGTCGAGAGGCAGTTCAACATCACCGTCGGGCGCAATGGCTAACTCCTTTTTAGTTGCTCCGTATTTTGACCATGATGGATTGAGTTCCATAAACCGCTTTTGCAATTCGCTTCGTTCGGATTTGTGACCGCATTTTAAACAAATCACCCGGTGACTGCATCCGTGTAGTTCCAAAATCCGACCAGGGCCGGCTCGATGATGTAACCGATCCACGTTCTGAGTAATGATCCCAAATAATCTGTTCAGATGTCATTCAAAATAAGAACTAACCTATTATTCAAAGCCCAGTGGGACAAAAGATAGTGTCCTCCGTTGGGTTCAACTTGAGAGAAATAAGGCCATGCAATAAAATTGCGAGCCCAATAGAATTTTCTAGACATTTCGCTTCTGAGGAACGTCTGATATTCCATGGGTCGTCGATCAGTTCTAGCATACAAGCCCACCCCTTCCGATCTGTAATCTGGCAGTCCACTTTCGGTGGACATTCCAGCTCCAGTCAGGGCAAGCGTTTGCTTGGAGGCGCCAACAAGCTCAGCTAAGCGTTTTATTGAAAGAGGGTTGGGTGGAACGCTTTTGGGAACAAATCGCATCTGAAACTGGAGGATGAGAGTGACAAAGAAACGAGAGCAAGAACAGCGTTCAAACATGAATACGTGATTCAGATGATAAACTGATCAATCATCCCAAATGAGCAGCTGTTCTTTTGTCGGCCGTGTACCCTGTGAACTAATGGACACTAGAAATGTCAGTAATACACCATTTATTATCAGAATCTCTGTGAACTGTACGGAATTTAAGCACCGTAAGTGTGAGGACTTGAGAACTCAACTTCGAACCAATAAAAATGGTTAACAATAACCACATCAAAGTTATATGGAGTGTCAAAATGACGTGGCACTCAGCCAAACGTTTGGACGAAGCGAGACCAATGTGAAATACTCTCCTAATTACTAACCCTCACAGCCTATTAAAACACATTAGCTTGCTGAGGTTATAAAGAATACCACTGTGCCTACAGCAATACACAAGCAATGATCAGCTGTTCGCCATGCCATACCAGCGCGAGCGCATTATTCACGACTGCCCTAATTGATTACTCAAGTGACTGGCCAGTCAAGACGGTCGATTCTTACTTGAGTTAAATTCAAACCTATGCTTGCATGTGATTCGTTCGTGATAAGTCTGCTCGCCACGATACGCAGGTTGACTTGCCAACCGCTTGTTGGACTTACGGGGTACAACAGATATCAACAAAGCATCAGGTCAGAGTGTACCAAAAAACACGAGCCAGGACACTTATCTCATACTCATGGAAGTCACGCGGCGTGGTTGCAAATGATAACTGATTGTGAGATGAAACGCGTTCGTTCTTAAACAGCAAATAAACATCACACTAGAAAAATGACGATAACAAAACCGGTTCAATCTCGGGCTTTTAAAATGGATCCGACTCAGACTACCGATCATGTCGGCTAACTTACGCATGAGACTAGTGGTGAAGGTGGCGCAACGTGGATAATTTCGGCACGTGATGCGCACAAAAGAGTCGAAGTGGGATAAAATGTCGATAGGAAAACTACGTCCGTGAACACGTTTAGAGAAGTGGCAGTTGCAAACATCCCTTAGAAGCAATTGACTGACAGTAGTCATTGGCAAGGAAGGCTGGTGTCCCCTGAGGAGAACGAAGAGGGGAACCTGTTACATCTCTCGGTATTTACAAGCACATTTCTATATTTGAGTAAGACGGAGGTTTACTTCAGTAGCCCCGCACATCTGTCTGTTCTGATGAGCAAGCGCATGAAAATAAGAATAAACTGAGCAATTAAACATTGCACGTAGCGCGACAGTGTGGTATCGAGCTATCTTGCTAGGTGAACTCATATTCGCTTTACGTCACCGTGATGAAATCTAATGGACAGAAAATAGCATTCACGCAGTTCATACACACGCGTCGCAGAGGGTATAGGGTACCCTATAATCTGGGCTTGTGTAGTACGAGTCATTTCGCGCACGCATCAGAAACCGCACAGGGTCTGATGGGAGGTTGAGAGCAAACTAGACGACTAGCCACTTACATATCTTATCGGTGTTTTCCGGTTTGGAGTGAATTCGGGGGGAGCGGGGATTGGCTTCATGTATGGATTTGAGAAGAAACGATTATTAACAGATGGCAACAGCAGTAGGCCATTCACGTCATATGCGGTGAAATAGAAATGGCTACGTTACAAAGTGAATTAGACTGAATCCGAAAGAAGCGCAAACTTGCAGTTCAAGGACGTCATCGGCCTTGCACAAAACAACACACCCGTGCCAAACCATATGTGACCGTGTGCGTCATATGAAGGCAAATATCGGCGTGGAGCACAGACTCATACCGCATTTTCTACTCTGTGCAAGTGTCCAAGTGTTCTGGTCTGAGGATTCATTTGTGGTGGCAGTGTTTGCAAAAAATGTACCGTAAATTGTTGTAAATTCAAGTGTAGAAAAAGAGCGCGTGGGCAAAAAACAGTAAGAGAAAGCGTACTTCGGTTTTGCATGCTCCACCACGCAGAATTAAATCAGAAATGTGAAATAACACGGCAAGAAGAATTTTCACAATCGAAATAGACATCACAAATAATTCAACAATTCTCGTGGTTGGTAGTTAAACGGGGGTCAAACAGGAAGCCATGGAAAAAAAGGACCGTGAAGGTGAAGGCACGAACAAGTTGGATATCTTGACACTTACAAGTAACCGGCAACTGTGAAAGCACAACAACAGAAAGACGGCAAAACAAAAAAAACATATACAGTTAAACGTTCGAAGCATATTTGCAAGCAACACAAAGTCGACATAGATTTGAATAAGAAAATAGAATCACACAATAACCGATAAAACCATAAATAATACAGGTTTATTTGATCAAAAGCGTCTCAAGACAAAAATAATTCCAGAGAAGAGCATGCTTCACTTAGCGGAAAGCGTCAGATGTCAGTGATAGTGGACTTTTGAAGCGTCATTTGATGCAAACCATCGACACGGGTTGATGAACCGTTTTTAGTGGAATGATCGGATTCACTTAAGGAATTAGGAGAGCTGAACTGTGAACTTCGAAGTTGATCAGTCGACGAGTTCAGTTGCATCATCGAAGAAAGACCAACAGGCGGAAAAGTGGGCAGAAACGCAGGAAACTGGAAGATGGGCGAAGGTTGTTCGCAGTCGCCGCGAACAGGGGTTTCATGTTTGACTCCTGGTTTATTGAGATTAGAAAGTAACTGTATGGGGGACAGAAGTTACAATGATCTGATTGAAATGTTGTAGATAATACTAACGATTACCATTGAAGTGCGTACAGGTTATGAACGGACAACACCGGTTGTGGCAAAAACCACTCTTTTTCACAGAAGCTAGTGGAAAACGGCAGTCCGAAACACGAATAGGTTTTCGTTACAACAATCAGTGTTCGTGTTTTGTGGCAGTCTGAATAAACATGTATAAATGGGTTAAAAAAGGCGCGTTGATAGAAAATTAATTTGGGGTTGTCAGTGTATCTACCTTCCAAGCTTCGGTAACGTAATACGTATGCATGGAATGCAAACCACTCTATAACTCTATCTGGAGTGATCGGAAGCTTCGATTTTTACATGCGAACAATTAAATCCCAACCATCGATTAGGATAACCACAGTAATTGTGTTAATCGGATAACGAATGAGTCGAAATAACTGTTCTTTACATCTTGTAGTCAATAATCATTATACTACAATAATGCGTTGAAAAAGCAACCAGAATATACATATGACTAAACGATATGTACTGGCCATTGAACAAACATCACACCAAACGGCTAACTGCAAAAAGGTGGTAAATAAGCGTAAATAAAAACCGAACACAACACTCAACGTCACATGTATTGGATCGATCTGTTTATCCGTTCATTATTCAAAATGAGTCCGTATAGGAATGAAGAGACTAGAGAGTATCAACACTGGCCGTTGTTGCACACAAACAAAACGCTTAGTCCGAGTGAGGGCTGATCTCGGGATTTAGACATTACGAGTAGAGTAATGTTCCACCTGCTTGTGGACGCGCAGAAAATAACTCGTTCAGTAGAGAAAACGTGCCTTCTGCGTGAACTTGCATGAAAATCAATCGTTCAAGGTCACGACCTACTTTGTGTTGTCCTTCTGAATGGGAAGAAGGATGAACAAAATAAAAAGTGCGCACACTTCAAATTGGGACCATTAATCACCGGCTGTTGAGAAAGCTAGGAAGTTAAAACACTGGATTTTGGAGACAATTACCAGAAGGAAGATAAGTGTGAGGAACCAGTACTTTCGGTACGCGTGTCAAATGGAGTGTACGCAGAGGAGTTTCGACAATGAGAAACGATAGACGACCAAAACAAATAGTCAAGTCTGACTTTCAACAGGAAGTTCGTCCATCTATAAGCAGTTATTTAAAACAATTGAGAACACGGACCGATCAATTAAAACGTACAATCCATGATGAGACTTACATGAATGTACTGCAGATTCGTGTTACTGACGGTGCTAAAGGAGACCACTTGACAGACTGTACAAATGAACGGTACCACACCGCACACACGTATTAGGCGCGTCCAATTCGAGAGATAAGTGACAGTTCCCATAATACGGTGGCCTGTATGGTCGCTAATGAGTCCAACTGAAGAATCGTGTGGGACTGTTTCGCGACACCAGGTGGGGAGTAATTCAAATGCTTGCAACAGTGTGTGCTTACGGATTACTGACCATGCGTAAGATGATTCCTCAAACATATAAGACCTCTCCATTTCAATGGAGACGGGGGTAAAATTGAACAAAACAGTCGGTACTGAGGTAATTCATCGATGAAGGAGAGCAAACTAGTCTGCCTTGTTAAATGCGGTGAAAGCCTTGATCGTTGGAACTTTATATAGGAGAGACCATTGTTTTCAGCCATATTGTAGCATCCAACAACATACAACACCACGATTTCAATAAATCAATATGATGTAGTGATCATCCACAAAAGTGTTTACAGAAAAAACTACAGGGTAATTCAACCCAATGATTTACGGTTGAATGCTGATGGAATTAATGTCATCAGCCAAAAAGTTAATAGAGGCTGGATCATTTTCAATACGACGGCAGTGGATTGATATCGAAGCTGACAATATTTCAGCAAGTTGAACGGAAGACTGAACAACAATATCGAGATCGATTCTGATAAACTGCGGCCTATACGGTATGGTGCCCGAAAGTTCAAACGATCTGTCTTCAACGTCCACTTGAGAGAAGGGACCGAGCCAGCCGGAGAGCAAAAAAGTTGTTTTTAGTGCATAACTCCTCCACACGAGTGTGTGGGTCGGAAAAATTGAGCAGTTGTAAATGCGAGAACGGAGACAAATGGGTTTTCACACGGACGGTGAAGACAAGCCGTATGAATTATCGTGGGCTACACTGCACATTAAAAACTGCCTTTCGGATAATCATTAACCTGATAACGCACCATTTGTTAAACAGTCCCAAGAACTGCGGGTACTCCAATTTGATCAAACATGCAATCAACACACTGAGGTAGATTCCCAAATATCCACACACAGAGAAATAGTCAGCGGTATTTTGACACAATATGTTAATCTTATTCAATTGCTACAAACATTCTACAGCGCTGACTCATGCATAAAGAAGTTTAAAAACGTTCCAAAGCTGCGTTCTATCTATCATAACGTTCAAAAATGCAGGCAATTCACTAGAGATAATAGATCTTACCGATAAACATCCCATCATTAGCTCGAAATGTTGTAGATGGGATATAGGTACTAACAAAGCAGGCCTTGCAGATTTGCCAATTACTCCATCAAAACTCAAAAACAGAAAATATAACACATGCGCGGGAGTAAGTCCTAAATACTAAAGGCCTGAAACATCGCATAAATTACCCGCTGATGATTCTAACAGAAGTCTCAGAGCCGTGCGATCGCCAAGGCAGAAAAGTAGGAGTCGAACGACTCAGCTAATCAACTGGTTAGTAGAAACCTCTCATGGACAAGAGATGAGTGTAAGACCTATTCTCCTTGATCAGACTCCAAAAACAAGATGAAAGACAAATTGTAAACGTTGGTATACCAATATAAACGAAATCTCCTCACGGCTGCTGGAGCAGCATACAGTGAAAATGAACTATGCAAATCGTGAATAGAACCATCTCGAGCAGATGAAAACCAGACGTGTCTCGCTTCAAGGTATGAATTGAGTAAAACTGTTGGGTTGATCTGTAGTCTCAATACTGAGAAAAGACAAGCAAACCCTCTTCAGGTTGTGATGCTTTTTAAATCGACATTGTAAGTAGCTAGTTGTGTTGCATCTCGCACCGCGTGGAGAAGTATTAAAAACTCATTAGAACACGAAGATGCGTTACATAATATCAGAAGCTTGTCTATACTTATCTGTCCACCAAAAAAATACAGCTGGAATGTATGAGACAGAGCATAATAAAAATGATACGACGAAACGGATGGGGAAGTCAGTGTTACTGTTTCATATAACATCAGAGTGTATGTGATTGACTTTTGAGTCGCCGGGCCGCCACGGTATGGCCAGTAGCAGCTGAGTGTATAGTGAGGCAACATCGCATTTGTAAAAAAGGCCTAGTCTTAAGTCACTATAAATAACAATCAATAGGTTGTGGTGGTCGCATGCAAGCGGATCAAGTGGCTGTTGTCTGCTCAAATGATAAGCCCAATTCATCAGACTGACACGGTCGTTCAAACGTATACATGACTCATGTATATAACTTTTGTGCACAAAACGCGGATTGTCAATATCGGATAAGTATGCCCTCATCAACCAACAAGAATCTGAAGTGAAAGAGTTGGTCGGATCGGGAAAAATGACTTATTAGTGTCTTGCAATCGATAATACTAGGTTTTGTGTTTTATCGATGACTTAGTAGTTCATTTGCATAATCATTTGAAGAAGGGCTCAGTTGAACAATAGCGTAGTTAGATATCAGCCCTATTAACAGAAGTATCAATTATCAGCCATCGGGCTCGTGCAGATATTTAGTTAAAGTACACATCCAGTCTGACAAGCACTCACAAAAAACTGCTACGAAACTTGTGCCATCTCTATTCAACAAGACACTCATGAATGAGTGCCTGAAATAAAGCAAATTAACAATGTTATGTTCGTTTCTGCTCGCTTGCCATTACTGATAGAATTCTTGTTAGTTTTTTAATCTTATTGAGGGGGTGTTTAGACGTACTATTGGGCTACAGTTCAACTACCTCTCAGAACTATGTACCAACACTGTTGACGTTATTGTTGAAAATCGATAGCAGTTTCAGGTGGGCTGAAGAGGCGTTGTTGACGATCAGGTGTTATACCATTTGAAGAAACATCGTGACTAATTGAGTTAAAGTCATTTGACAAACAGATAACTCACTTTGGAAGTCTGTGGAAGAAACTGATCAGGATTGGTGTGTAGCAGATTTACGGCAACCGCACAATCCTCTTTGTACCGATCCTGTGACGAAGGGAAGAGGAATGGTCTGTTAGCTGAGCGAAGAAGATTGAACTTATGCAAACTTAAATAAAAAACAAAATCATACTAATATTTCTCAAGACAACAAAAGCGAAATCACTGTTCTGATAGAAAATGGATAGTAGTCGCTCGAGAAGAAAACCTATGAAATGGTTGCACTAATGTTTCCCCCTAAAGTGAGCCGCCTCATAATGGACATTTATGTGCAGTGAATATTTTTCCTTACAAACGTGGTTTCTACTGAAAATCACCGTTATTCTATGGCGGGTATTCGGGCTACTTCGATACAGTGTAATCTTTTGAATGTACTAGACTGTTTGTGCTAGAGTAAGGCGGAAGAATATCACACACTTTAATGGTGTAACAAATATGCGCGTTCATCCTAAGATATTTGGCGAGGTGCATCACTTTGTTCCCAACAAACAGATTAATTAACCGGACGCGGGACAGCTACCCTGCCATTGGTTCGCGTTACCAAAGCAGGACCTCCACTAGCATAAGAAAGCATGACAGCAAAAGGATAAACCTCAAGCAGGTGCATACGCTCCTAGAAGTCAGCAAAACAAAAGCGGAATTAATGTAGTCAATGGCAGATACACCAGAGACTGGACAGTAGCGTGTTCTGCAGCTGGTACAGGAAGACAGTACGATAAAACAGCACAGTAAATGAAAATGTACAATTCACGAAGGACGATACATTCAAGACGGGTACTTTACACACAGAGATAGACAAAAAAAACAAGAAAGGTGTCCCGCAAACGACAACACATTTGTGGTCTCAGTGAACAGGTGTACGTGATGCCAGCGAAATTACCGAGGGATTTCGGGAAAAACCTTTCAATGTCTCTCAAGGATGATTTTTTCGTTTCATTACTAACGACCATAAATCTGGCCAGAAGGTACTGTTACATAATATAACAGTGACGTGGAATAGTCCAAAAGAAAACGACGAAGAACAATAAAACAAGATTAAAAGGAACTAGGAATTTATGAATTCAAACATGTCATTGATTGCAACACGCTATCACATCGGATAGCGTTCCCAACCAGCGAACTGAGTGACAACGGAGACTCCAACCGGGCAAGTAATACCTACCTCAACGATGTAGGCAGATCTTCACATTTTACGGCAATGCCGTTACTTGATCAGCCCATGGTTTTACTCAATTGTTTTTGGATTTAGGAAATAAAGCCTGATGCTATAAACACCCAGTCGGCATGCAGAGTACGCGAATAAACCAACACAACTTGTGCCATCTGATTAGTTAAACATTTGACTGCGTATTGTGAGCGGAGAGTGAACGGTCGCAAAGTTCACGCGATAATCCTCCTTGATGTAAGCTAATTAGCGGAGATAATGATCGCCAAAGATAGCGAGTGTGTTGATATTTTCGTCACAGACAAGCCGTGTTTCCAAGTCACACAACAGAACAGAACATACACAAGCGTTATTCACCTCTTATCGTCAACGCCAATCCAACGCCTTTTCGACGCAACAAGTTAACAGAGACGGAACATGTTTATGCTGATCAAGCTGATAACTCATCAGCAATATTGGAAATTGGAGAGATAGTGCTATCCAATTATGTGAAACTGTCCACGGCCTCAAGCGAATTGTCTGCAACAAAGAGCCGGCGAGCAGAAACAACTCAGTTTTCAAGTATCATACTGCCGTTTGAACGTGCGAGAAGCATTCCATAAAGACCACACTGGTCATTCTGTTGTAAAGCACGGTATGCATAACTTCAGCACGGGAAGGGAGCAGGAGAGTGTTATCCATATATTCCATGTCGGCCAACGTAGTGCCAAGAAGAAACGTAATACCAAGCTCATTAGATTCCTTAGGTTTACCCTACATAACGTTGTTTATGACAAAACAGAGCAGAGGGGAAGGTGGGACCACAATCAGTGATCAATACCCGAGAAAGCTGTCTATAAACTTTCATCCTTTTAACCAAGTGAGCATACAGTGATTATAAAAGATTCAGGAATATCTTTGAAACCCCTCTGCGAAAAAGGCAGTTCCAAGGGACGAAACGAGCAACCCGATCGAAGGAAGTATTAGCTTTAGGACATCGATCGTCAGCTGCCTGTAAAAACGCCGCGATGCTCCAGTAAGATAGGTATAAAATTTGTAATAGCAAAACCACATTCATTAAAATGTCTTATTTCCTTAAGCTCAAAATAGTACCTGTTCAGGGTGGCTATAAAACACGAGCGTTCACTGACTAGTTCAAAATCTATGTGCAGTTCCTTTCATATGTCATTTTGCCGGCAGACAGACATTGGGGGAAGAAATGACAAGTTACATCCTGAACGAAGATGTACTGGCAAAACAGTAACTCTTTGCCAAACCGTGTGAGCAATGTCATTCGTATCACCGGTACGTAACTTTCGTTCTCCGCACCTGTACTGGTGCGCCCGATTCGGTGGATAAATCAACAATTTCAGAGTCGCGTCAACGCTGGGATGTACTGAATAAGTATGGAAATGGTCCAATATCTCAGTTCAGGTTAGGATTTACGATTAACTGTCTGACAGTTTCAGCACCAAGAGTGGCGTACATCAGAGTTTTTACTTTCGTCATTTTTTGCTTCATCTTGCCACAAACGGACTAATGAAGGTTGTCTGCGGCGTTCACAGGACGCCGGCGTAGACTTCCTGTCGAGTACAAGAGTGACTGATATTGATTACGCTGAAGACAAGGTGTTGCTATTCGACACTTTCCAAGCAGCACAAACAATGCTAGGCGCTATTTCGCGTTCCGCCAAATACTTCGGAATGTGCTTTGCAACCCCAAAGTGCAAAGTGCTTCTACACGGCTGCTGTGATTGCGGAGATTTAATGTTAGGTGGTGAAATCATGGAGGTTGTTGTCAGATCTATGTACGTGAAAAGTTGCATTAGTGGCGGCGAAGGTGTAGGGAATGAAATAGAATCGCTAACCTACAATATCTCTGGCGACAGGGAGGTATCGTTCTGATGCTTAAAGGTCGCGTATATAAGGCGACAGTGAGGGTTGTATTACTTCACAACAGCGAAACCTGGCAACTCAGGGTAGAAGACATGAACCGTCTGCAGGTATTTGACCACCGATGTCTGTGTTCGATCGCTCCTATCGAGTGGCGCAAACGAGTAAGCCACGTGGAGGTTAAAAGCCGAGTATTTCGCAGTGATTGTCAAACGAGTTCTTTCGTTCAATCCTTATATTTGCATAGACCTAGATGGTTAGGTCATGTACTAAGGATGCCAGCTAATCGTCTGTCACACCAAGCATCCTTTGCCGACTAGCTTAAGGTGCTAGGTGGACAGATGATGATCTGTCGTGGGGAAGTGAAGTCGTTCATGAAGGGGTTGGGCACTGTGGATGGGGTTCGTCTCCCGTGTTGCGGACTTCGCGACTCACAGTCGGTGGCTGGAGACGTTAGGTGAGATGCCGCCCAATCGAGCTAAGTGGCTCGAATAATGTCGTTGTTTGGCTGAGCTGTCTGCGAGGTAGGTGCAGTTAATGACGCGGGATAGCCAGTGCCGTCAATGTTCTATTGATGATGCCTTACTTTCGCTTACAGCTTGTTTGTGTTTGCAAGTCGTAGTCAGCTTGGTGTTTAGTGTTTGAGTATGGACGTAATCACTCTTAGTAGCTATGTTCTTTCCCCTCGTTTCTACTTTTTCGTAGGCTAGTACTTGTTTTTCTCTTCATGAATTTATGACAGTTAGGCATCAATGAGAACCACTGACGAATTGCTGTCTTTGTTGATGTCCGTTGTGCATTTTCACAATCCTAGGTCACGATGTTCCGACTACATTGGATAAAAAGTTAAACGATCTGCTAGGGTTGCACTGTCAGACAAGAACCATATTCGATTTTCGATTTCGTTGGGGCTTGTCAGTAGTACATATATCCTTGTCAATGAAGAGACACTGGTAGCGCTCACTGAGATCACAGTGGACATGACCGAATTATCCTATGCAAACAACTACCAATACTCTGTGTGGATGTGAAAAGCTGCGATCAACTATGAACAACGCCTAATTTGTGTATGATTAAATCCATTACAACATATGAGTAACGGAAATGTCTGTACCTGCCAAATGAGACCAATGGGAACTGTAAATATTTCAGACTACTTACGAGTAGTGAGATTTTTAATTGACAAATCATTTTCGGGGTTTGTTATGGTGAACACTTCAATTTAAACAGTGTCCACCACGAAGGGAGGAGAATGGAGTGAGCCAACATCGATAAGCCGGTCGAGGGCGGCGAATTTTCACATAAATAAATAAATAAAAATAAACACATGCACAATCGAAAGGGTGTAGGAGTGAAATGCTTCGGTGAACAGAGGTCCAGAAGAGCAAGACATCTACCAAAGTGCCTAAGTGATCAATTGCTGGCATCTAAGAGTGACGCCGCTGTGACTAAAATGTGACCAGCAATAAAACAGGTATTCAACATTCCGGGCAGGAGCCTGAAAAGTTGTGTATGCGACGAATGCACACATAGTTAATAGCTAATCTTGTTGTATCCGGTTCAAATCAGTTTTCGGTCAAATGTAAACAAGCTGGGGTTTGAGCTACCCTATTGTGAATTGGAGAAACAACAGCTAGGGGTAAGAGAATATGAAAAAAGAAAGTGAAAGGAAAACGCCGAGCATGCTTGAAGAAATAACGACGGGTGCATACAGTAATTTAGTCCGAAGATCATTTTTGTATTGGAAACACAAGGCGTCAAGGCAAACAGGTTACTTAATCAATGTGAAAAGCGGTTATCAGGCAGACCATATTTACGCATTCCGTGCCATGTGAATGCCAGATCGTTTGTTTGTGTGCTTCACAAATCACTCATACATTCACTTAGCCGTGAAGGAAAATGAAACGATTTGAGTGTTGACCAGAGCACTATCTGTTAGTTAATATCACCAAGACGAGACTTGCATGATAACTGTCTGCGTTCAATAGTGAGCTCGAGTGATGAGACGTACAAACAAGATACCTGGTGTTCGTGAGTAACTTGGTCGTTCCCTTCGACGTAAGGTTTTTATTATAGATTACGTAAGTTTTACTTCCTAATCCCTATTCGCGCTGCACCGAACGATGCCTTTAGCAATGCAAGCCAACGGATATACTTTCGTGTGTGCATGTGTGAGACCCACAATGAATAAAACCAACTGGGGAGAATAGGAGATAACGAGAGAGAAGTTTAAGAGAATGAAGAAAAAAGAATTTCACACAGTGATGCAAGTTCGGTTTACAGAAAAACAAACTCACGCGCTCTGCAGAAACACACGACAGAGCCTTCTCGTGTTCTTGTAGTCGAGATTTCACTGTCTGAAGTTCGTCAGATATGGTTTTTATTTCGGTATTCTTGAGTTCGATCTAAAATGTGATGAAAAAGGACGATGGTGGGCCAAACAAGGGAGAACACGGGTGAATTGCATATTTACAAAGAATAATCTTGTTTATTGTTCCGTTGATCTTATGGACCATAAACAATAGTAATGCAACCTGTAGTTCTTCGATGCCGATCACACGCAACGTACTGTAAGAGAATAGACGTGCTGCGGTTATAAAACTACATGAAACTCAATATAAAGAATGCGTTTAACTGGAACATCGCAACCTTTAAAAAGCGTGATCCATTTGAGCTACACAGTTGAGTTGTCTTTTTTTTACGATGATCATTGAATTCAGCGACTGAACTGATATTGTCTCCTCCTCTTACCTAGTCCTAATCCACGTAGCATCTATCCGCAGCATTCCGGTTCCTATTGAACACTTCTGTGACGTTCTTTTGGCATGCACAGTAATACGTCAGTGATTGATACTGAGATTTAACTGTCATACAACTATAAGAAGAAAAAGCCCTGGTTTAAAAGTAAGAGGTAGGAGATAAGACTTGATTCCTGAGGTCCCTAAATTTGAACCAAAACAAGCAACATCCACGTACCTGCACCTCGTAAACGAACCACTGAATTACAAGCGACAATGAGATGGCATATACGAGACAGCTTTTTTTGTGGCTTTTAGTGTCCAGCTTCAGTAATCGTTAACCGGTCACACACAATTCGGTCAATCAATGAAAACAGTCATGGCAATGAAACTAGTAAACGCCATTTCCTTTAATGCTTCTCGCTAAAAACCAAGTGTAGTACGGATACGGCAGTCTGAGAGATTAACATGATGTGAACGTTACAACTTACCCGTGGTTGCTTCATTTCTCAATTCCAAGCATGTGAGCTAAGAAGTTAGGCTAACGATGAATTGACATCCTTAATGTGCAGCTTAATCACTTAAATTTACATTTTCAAGGTTTACGTAAGTGAAACTGAATAACCTTTAAGGCCAAAAATCCATCATCCAAACTTTTGGCTGTAAAATCGCAGGTGTCTTTAGAAGCGAGATCGACGACCGAAGATTTCAATAAGTTTAACAGTTTCAATCGCCAGAGGTTACGGTTCGGAACAGTACGGCAAAACTGTTCCATCTGCGACTTTACGAATGCGATACCAATTAAAGTTGTTTATGGAAGGTAAATAGCTATTTTCAAAGTGCATCATAACGAGATCGGCCCAATAACAAATTTTCCGTTAAACAGAATGTGCCTCTGGATTTCAGAACAAACATATCAGAACCTTCAAACAAGCGGAAATCCTCTGGAAGACCACTTCCCACCATACATACTTTACATCACTAATGAACAGTCATCACTTACTGCCACGGTGAAAGATTCTAGGTATGTAATAAACCTAATTCTCTTTTCTCAACGGTTGACACGACGTTTCTAGTACCGTCTAGCACTCATCTGAAAGCGTATGTTACTGCACCCATAAATCTGTCACTCTGCGACTAAAATCAATGTAAACGGAGTACCTTTACAGCTCTTCTATACAAAAATAGGTTGACCAAACCACCAACATTCAGCACTGATGTTTTTTAGGTCATGAGTTTGGTAAACTACACAAGATGGTGAGTATCTTTTCAAAAGTGATAGGCTACTACTGACCCTTTACGACGTTACTAGAAAATATAACCTCAGACTGTAAACTGATCTGTGCGTCAGTACGGCACATGTTTTGTACGTACTGATATATAGTGACCATTAACCAAGACATCCTGGATTTTGTTCATGACAGACAGTGATCCAAAATAGCAGGGCGGTCATGAGTTACTTGCTGATTGTAAAAGAATTCATCCACTTAGACATTAACACATGTGAAAAAATCGATGAGAAGATTCTGAAGCATTTTCCACTCTTCGAAGTGCTTGTCATCAACTTACCATTAGAGATAAAGACGAAAAGTATATGAGTTCTGAAGCCTGTAGAGTATGACCGACAATTTATACGAGCACATGGCATACTGATCAATATGGATGCCTCACAAGAATGTGAATGAAGTTCAAATGCCGGTCGCAACAAGAACGTACACTACTGACGAGCTCTAACAAGAGCGAAGGTTGAATCTAGTGTTTCTTTTCGAAGAGGACTAGCTGAAAAGTTTATGCTGTTCGATGTAATGTTGCAAGAGTCGCTGACAATTCTACTGAACCTCATTAGCGTAAACAACAAAATTGTATGCTTCCAAAGAATCAGCACTTTCATAACAAAAAGGAAGAGTCTAAGTGCAGTGATGTGCGTCTATTGACTGATTTGGGCATGACCAAAACAGACCAACGAATTGGGAACAAGATTGAGTGGATATTCTTACGGTATTGTCTGACAAATGCGTCCAATCATTATACTAAATAAACCTCAAGCATCTGTCACAATAGTTTCATTCAATAAAATCATCATGCTCTGAATGGAGCTAATGAAGTCTGAAGTGAATTCTGTCATACGGATGGATCAGGACAAGAATGAATAAATGCACCACAATGGATTAATTTGAAAAAAAAAATTAGCAAGACAGAATGAGGGTCAACAGGACACAACGACCGAAATCCGGATTGTCCAGTAAAAGTGGGGAATGTAAATAGAGAAAATAAACTTTACCAGTTCAAGAATGAGTAATTTTGCAGTAGGTGATATGTCCGCCTGACCTCAATGAAGGGAAGCAACAATATCACAGTGAACATGGACAAACGTTTTTAAGCAGCCAAATATACAACCTGGATTTCAATGAATGTAAGTGCACTCACTCGGTGAAGAAGGGCAACCTGATGGACTGTGGAGGTTCGAAGAGATTTTCCAAACTGAGCAGAGTCATCCACCACTGCATAATATGGAGTCACCGCAACGTACCGTCAAGGTAATCTAATATCAACCACACCGTTTACCAATCACACAGTTAGAGGTTAGTGTCCAGTTAATTCGATAACTCTTGCGTTGGCTTGGGATGTCTAGTACGCCACCTAACAGCAGATACATTGTAGTGTGAAAGTTGAAAATTTGACTCAGCTTGGTGAATTGTACTTTTCCTGTTGCACTTCCTTTACACCAAAGATGAAATCGGTTAACCTTTGCAGTGGGTATCCGCTACAGCTCAGGTAGGGGTTGAAACAAATTTGTGAAAACAGTTGATCCCAATGATCACTATCCTTATTTACAATCTGATTTACATCAGAAGTAAAAGATGACTTAGAGAACAGATCAATTGCATAGACAACAATGTCCAAAGCATTTTGTCACATAAACGGTCCTGAATCGGAAACCAACTAGGTGACCAGATTGACCTCCGGAAGTGTGAAATGAATGCGGCGGAGGGCCATGGTGGCCATAAAGTTTGCACTGAGTTTTGTCTGAGCATACAATTGTGGAATGTACAGTCAAGTTCAGATCGCTTTCGCGGTGGCCGCAGTGCGAAATTTTACTCCTTTGGATTGACGAAAGAGCAAGTGGTGATTGGGCTGGAAAACCACTTCCGATGAGACTTGGTGCTCTAAGTCAACAAGGTATGCCAGAATTGCATTCGAAATCTACTTTACCTCGCTTTCAGTCAGCCGTGTAGAACGGTGCTCCGGTATCTTCCACACACCTTGATCTCTGCGCTCAGAAGAAATTCATGCGGACGTTGGACATTACATGGCCCACAATCGCGGTTTGCAACAAGTATTTCGCAACTGTTAGCAAACACAAAGTCAGTAACCTCCAATGATCGATTTACATACTCAGCGTGGTTATTGGTTTCTTACTTATTGTGTTGCGATTGGCCTGATGATAAAACACAGAAAACAGGTCTTGCTCGCCACTTTGTTCTCATTCCTTCAGTCGGCACTTTCGAATGAGTGTGCACAAAGTGCTCATTAAGAATAACGAGAGGTTTACCGAGGGCTTTTTCTCCTGAGTGCGTATTTCCATCTGAAGCTCATACTGAAAGCTGGTCACTCCAAGAAAAAAAAGTTAGATTATTCTTTAAGATATATGAACGGAGTGCGGCAGCAACTGCATGAACTACCCAGACTGATGTGTATTCTTCCTAATCTGCTTACTTTTCGACGTGGTTCTGTCGTTTCTGCTTCCTTCAGCTGGCCAACCATGTGTTCCGCCGTGTTAGTTGAAATATATGGCTATAAAAGACTAATAAAAACTTACCGAGGTTTGTGTGTGACTTCCGTTCTGAGGTTGAAGGTCAAAACAACATACAGAAGCCCTCGCCTGATATGGCTGCGTCACCGCCGTGACTTATTTGGACGGTTCTATCCCGTTTTCGTGAAAATCCCCACTGTTTGAAAAATGTCATGACGGTAAGGGCTGAGACGTCACCTTATGCCATCATCGAAAACTAGAATGGTTTACACAAGTACACGCTAAGCCAGACTGTGGATGATGTGGTCTTGTACGCTTATCCTTATGGCTACGTGGCTACAGATGCCATCGTCGCAGCTGTTTTCTGTACGTATGTAAAAAAGCTTGGATGACTCACGAATCCAAGATCTGAACAATTCACGTTAAGTTCAGAACAAAACTACGCACTTCACAAAGATCAGATGGGGGTCTGCGCTGACGGAACAGCTGTCAAGCAAAATGGGTGTTTTTTCCACCGACAAATGTTATTCAATGTCCTTACCGAAAGTGAGATTGTCTAGCTCATTCACGACTTTGAATAGATCTCAGAAGTCACAAATGAAGTTAACAGATTTCTATTTTCGAAACGTACAGACTTCTCGCTTCGTCCTACCAAACACGCCGTCAAACTTTCACCAACCACACTGCGTGCTGGTAGAGGAGCGATTCGTTCTTTGTAAAAATCTACCTTTTGATATTCCCAAACGTTAACATGAAGCTTTGCTTTGGAAGTGTGCGCATAAATGATACAGCTTCATCCAATTTGAAGATATAATTCAACTGGATGCCCTGAGTTTTGAACTTCGGACAATTCGTCCAATCCCTCGGCGAGGATGCGGATGCACCTACGCCTTCTCCAGATTAAGAACATGAGCTGATATCGTTTCACCGAGAAGAACTTGCAGACCAACCACTGCTAAAAGAAAATTTGACCACGTCTAATCTATGTGCTATTTCGGTGGCTGTCCCTTGAAGTGGTGGATTGAAACTGGACACATTATTGTTTCTGGCAATAAACAAGCTGAATGGCATTTAATTCGGATGATAATAACATCTTCCTGGTTTGAAAGGCTTTCGCATCTCCTAGATATTTGAATCCCAGTGATCAACTTTCCGCTTGCGAGCATTTATGTTCGGAATTAAAGTTTCGTTTGTTTCCATGCGATCGGACATCAACCTTGGCAACTTTTCGCGTATACTTCGACAAAATTACAGCCATTCACCGTTCTGGTGTAAGATATTGAGTTCTTGTGTTCAGTCAGTTTAACACGTTACGAATTCACAATACGGCATTGCGTTACAGCCTATGACTTGTTAACTGATGATCAAGCACGCATTCCTAACTAGACCACAAATCATTTGTCTATCGGCTTGGCAATTACATTCAAGTCGTTTTGAGGCTCTACAAGTATCGCCAATGTCGCTGAGATCAAGCCTGAGATGGACTGAGTGATAGAACAAACTGTTTGGCTTGGTATCCGGAACTAATAGTGTGCATGGCAGTCAAGTTGTGGATGGCAAGCAAGCGGGCGTCGAAAAATAATGTGATGCAATAGACAGTTCGCGGGATTGCGTAAAAACAATTGATGCAAGCGGGTTTTACTGTACTCGATAAGTTGCATTCTGACGCATTTGTACTACACAACGACCGACGTCACATCATAGGAGCGACGAACTTGCACAAGTGAAGGCCAGCTCTTAGCGTACCATCACTACCCTATTAAGTTATATCATTCGGGCCCGTCCTATCAAACCGGTGGGGTTAAGGTGACTCGATCTTGAGGCAGCACTTGACACTTTAAAGATATAAAGTATAATTTATTCATAACAATTTATCGGTTTATTTTCAAATAAGCCAAGTATGTCTTCTGCCGGATGACTGAAAAAGCCGACCCGGAATGCGTTTCTGAGCCTGCTTGTAAATCAACTGATTTTAAAATGCTCCAAAGTCGACTAATGGTCCTTGAAATACATGACGGCGGACAGGCGCGTCGATTATGAGATCATCCGGCTTGATATAGGTAGGCTGGCGGAGATAACGATAACGACTACGTCGCAAGTATGTCCATATCTTCATTGCGAGTAAGCCACATTTTCAAATAAAGCACAATATGGCACACAAATGCCTCACACACTTTTCCATCCAGAGACAACTGGACGTCCCTATGACATTATGGACGACACACTGTATTTGCCATTCTCACTACTATGTCCTTAGCAATGTCACAAGAGGGCACTACCCAAATACGTTAAGCGGTTAATCATTTCAAGTCTTGTATAGGTCATTCGGCGTTAACGCAAACCAGAAGTAAACACTTTTAACCACCGACTAAGAAAATGTCTAGTTAAGCTGTCACGGAAAAATATTTGTTGCTGTAAAAGAATCTAGCAAAAGAAGATATTGGGTAGCGATTAGCGTAGACGGAATAGCGGTGATGAAAATGGTAACTGAAAAACAGCAAACATGACTACACTGATTAATGGGTCGAAGCATTAGCAAATTAATTACGCAGAGAATCACAGGTGAATCCGCATACACGCACATCAAACTGACGCTTGGATAAGTAACATCCAAACTTACGTTTTCCAATAACCGGGCTTCCAATTCGTGGTTCAGTCTGCTCAATCGATGATGATCAGCGAGTAATCTGAATGAACGGGAACAAACACTTGAAGTACATTGTGTGTTTTTGGTTCATCAATCATTCACTATTTTATAGGTGCTTAGTAGATAGCACCAAGCACAAATCGGCATCGAGTACTGATACAAAACACGTAAACGATGCAATTTAACAAAGCAGACATACAGATTAAAACATGAGAATGCTTCTCGCTAGATCCGCGCACGTGAACTCTGTTAGACAGTCAAACTGAGGTACACCCGAAATACTAATCTGCCAGAATCAACCAAGTGTCAGGTAAGACGTACGTTATATTCGTCCAATATCTTTAGAATCTTAATCCTTGCATATAACGCTCTGAAAAACAACAATAACCCATGTTGGGCAAAATAACATTGTAGAAAGTATACCGATAACAATAGTAAGTCATAAAAGCCGATATTCCCGGAGCTGAATCGCCAATTTATGCATTCAAAGCGGAATTCAAACACGTTCAGACAAGTTTAAAATCAGTACAAGTAATCGTCATAAACTTATCGTTTTAACCGGCTCTTACAACTCATAGCGTTCACGAAGATTTTCAAATTCGGACACAGATTTGGTTCGTTCCGCTTCCATCTCCACAATGATAGTGTCCTTCTTGTCTATAACTGCACGGGCTTCTTCAAGACAGGCACGTAAGCATTCCAGTTTATGCTGTGAGTCCAAGCTAGAAAAAAGTAAGATATAGATACTATCACGTAGGAGCAATCATGGTATTGGTTAGTTTGATTTCGCGAGTGTAAAGAAAAGAAATTACTATAATTCCAGATGTGACACACTGAAATGCACTCAAGTCGTGAAAAAGCCAAGTGGCATTAGTTATTCATCAAGGAGATGATATATGTGTATTAGAAGACGACAAAAACTGCACAGAGTACACATTGACGTTTCTACAACAACCAGTCATTTTTATTAACCAATTTCGATAGATGAGTAACATCAGAGGCAAGGCAAAATGTGAGACAACTTTAATTTTACTGGTCGAAAGACTTAACAAAACAGACCATGACCTTCTACAACATATCAACAGGATTACTAGTGATTTTATATGGGATACTGAATATGCACAGTACGGTGGCCGGTAAAGTGTCCCATTGGTTACATATACTGCGTATTTAGAGAAACCTGTTTACAACGCAGATATTTCAATACTCCCGGTCTTCGTCTGCTTGATACAGTAATGTGAAGACAATAGTTGCTTAACATACTGGTGTGCTCAAATTAAATCAGTCAAATCAGACAAATGAGTGGTACATGTCAGAGACGAACTCAAGAGAACAGTGTTTAGGCGAAGTAGTGTCACTGCTTCATGCAACCAAAAGATAAAAATTGATGCGGCGCATCGCTTTACGCACAAGCGAACGTATGAGTGAAACTCCATTTCCTTACACCATACTCAGTCATTCTGATGATAACATCAAGGAGGATTCTGTAGAATTCATAGAGACTATTGAGCACTTTAAGAGTTGTGAATTCTTTGGTCATCCCGAATGATAACTTGGTGATGGACCCTTGAAGACTAAAGGTGGTGAAGACGCTGTACTTGGAATGTTTGTGGTCGGGTTCGTTGATTGTAAGAAGTGGATAAGCACCGGGGCAGACTAATCGCCTCCTGATTAAGTTGTGATCAACGACTTATTTTTTAAAAAATGTCGATAGGTTGTTGCAACCAATACTTACACTCGTCAAGAACTGTACAGCTGAGTTAGTTTCAGTTGGGAATGTTCAGATGTCAACGGATTTAGAGCATGGAGTTACGTCTCTTTTTCTTCCTCTTCAACGTTCACAGTGCAAAACATTCGTTAATATGAACTACTGAACCACATATAGGCTGGATACTGTCGGACTATCCAAAGTCAGACAGCATTTAAAGGAGCCGGGGTTCGAACTCAAAACCCAAGGATTGGTAGTTGGTATTTACCATGAACATTTTAAGATCAACAGGCAGGCAGAGCGGTGCCCAAACTACAGCCTAATAGAATCAGCCACTCTATGTATCAAGCAGTGTCAATGTTGACAGTGCAACCGATGTGACCTGGTATAGGCTGATCGTGCACCAACAAGCATAACAGAGCATTGCTTTAAGGAGATGACAACCCCAAACGATGGAAATGGCCGACTGTCACCACTTGCTACCATAGTTCAATCCTGATAAAACAGTGGCGATAAGCAGCAGATGATCCGAGAAACTAAAGTTAAATCACAAACAAGAAACATTGC
>LUCH01002301.1:4838-23789 GCA_013368495.1 Paragonimus heterotremus
GCTAAGTAGCTAATTCTAGCCTAGTCTGGGACCAATGGCAACAACCAAGAGGAAAAATAAAAGAAGTGCGAGATGGGCCACAGTTCACTCGGCGGCGCCCAAAAGCGCGCTAAGCGAAAAGTCCGTGTGTTGGAACTGTTCCAGCAGATTATTCCTCAGTTTATAATCACTATCGAAAACCATTTGGCAATGAAAAGCAAGGACTCAGCGCGTTGACCCTCGTGTATTGGTGACGACCCTGGAAAGTAAAGTGTACAGAGAAAGCACGTCAAGCTAGGGGAGCACGGAGCGAGTTGTGATTGTAGCCCCAGGACGGATATTACAAATGGAATAGCTTGACTAAAACAAAAGTAGGCAAAAAGCCAAAATCATCAAAAATGTACAAGTGAATGCGACTATCAAAAATATCAATTATTATAGTCTCTACACGCTTCAAATTCAGCGTGAAAATCGCGTCGTCTGCATTATGCAACATTTCAATCGAAATGCGTCCATAAAGTTTTGTACCAGGTTCGCACACCACCAAGCTAGGGAGCGAATTCAGCGATGTATTTAAAGAATATGCCAAAATGTCTCTCTGGCGATCACCACTGGAGTTCCTGTCGTCAACAACCGACGATGAAGGGAACCCTTGGTGGTTTTCGTTGTAATTGCGTAATATATCCTTTCACTAAAGTTATCTCACTGCTTTCGATATTACTTATATGATGAATGTGAACGCACACAGGTGTTGTGCCCGATGGAACTGAAGTTTAGAGGCAGAAAGTGCAGTTGTAAGGACGTGTAATCGCAAGTGTAGTCTCGTTGTAGTTCTTCGAGTGTCATATGAGCATCACGATTTGTCCCATTGCTCTCTAACTGCACTCAAACTACCCAGCCAGCACATGAGACGCTCATAGGACGGTCGACCGTCCCCTGAGTGTCCTGTCAGTGTCCTGCTGGACGGTCACAATAAAAGCTGCTTGGATGCTTAATCAATCACTCACTTGTTGAATAAATATGAAGCATGAAGTGTGATACATTATGGACCAAAGTGGTGGGCATTATTTATTCCAAGGTTCTTGTTTGTCTTCGTCTAATGTGATAGTGGATGTATACATCCAAGCCACACTCAGAGTAAACTCGTGCTGACTGGGTGCGTCAACCCAAGATCGTCGTTTCAAATTTATCGGAAACCTGGATAATTTGAACCTCACATTCGCTCACGTAAAAAGTTCTCACTATTCGCCTACTTTTCCTATCAACTTAAGTCAGTTGCTATGGTTTGTTGGTGTGATTCTGTTTGTAAATTGCGCTATTACTGATTACTTTGGTCGATTTCAGCATGATACACTCCACAAAATCTACACTGCAGATCTGCTGCAGCTGCTACGAGATAGTAAATGCTCGGTGTCATGCTTTCACTGTTTAACATGTGAACGGTAGTTTCACTGTGGGTGCGATAAAATCGTGTCACGCGAATTGTGTCGCTAAATCGAGACACTTCCAGTTTTATCTGTTTTATTTGCAAACAGTGTCATCTTAGGTTGCTAGGACTTTTCGATAAGAACGAAAAGGGAAGAAATTTATCGAACATTGCCATAGATGGAAAGACTGATTGTCCAAACAGGGTCGGGGTGGAAATTGTTGAGGACTCAGCCCAGCTATCCGTGACCGCCAATATATCAGCCACGTTTGATAACTAGATGGCACGTTTGCCGACAACGAAGCTCGCGCGATTTTAGCTCATGAGCAGTTAGAAGGGAGACTGTATCGAAGCTCCCTGTGTTGAAGGTAATGCTGGTACAAACGGGTTTAGTTCCACCAATAGTTCATCATATATCACTGAACTTGTTGTCTTTAGAGCATCGTCGGCTTAGGAGTGACTTGATGTTAACCTCTTTGACAGTGAAGTTTGCCGATCGTTCATGCTGGTTGATGCTCACCGAGGGAAAACACGATACTGATAAGCCACCTTAAAACTAAAGGTCCAACATAGCACTGGAATGCAAACAGCTTTTTCTCATTGATTGTTTGCAAGGCTTGAAATGCTCTACCTTACCATGTTGTTTCTACTACCTCTGTAGCAATTTTTAAGCCTCGCCTTGATCATCGTCTGCTGCATTAGTTCAGACGGTGCACCGTTTCCCCCCATTTCAGCCCATTACTGAGGACCTTGAGATTCTACGCATCGAGATATGGGATTCTCAAAACCTTCTGCTTTCTAGCCCCGTCTCAAACCCATTGCATCTGTAGATGACTGCTAGGCTTACAAATCGATACGACAAGTGTTCTACCGGAATTTGTGCACCCGAGGTTTATCAAAGTTGAAAGACCGTCTTGATCAACTCGTGGTGATTGTGTAATGAATAACATCAAATAAATACACTAATAAACGGGAACAAACGTACATTCAAAGTAGTTAATCTGAGGTAAACAGTCCACGGACACGTAGCGTCGTAATAATAAAATACCGTAATCAGCTCAGTGAATCAATTGTGCTGCAGTTGATAAGCAAACGTTGGTCAAATCGAGGAGGGGGCGAAACAAACAAACGGAAGTTACACCCCCCCCGGGATTTAGGGATGGTGCCAAGCGGCAAATATGGTTTGCTTCTCGTTAACACTTCAATAAAACCACGTCTCCTTCCAGTCTACATAGGCACCGCATGACACAATATCTGCCGGATTGCGCTTGTCGACGTAACACCATTGTTCTGGAGGGGATGTGGCGTGAATCATCATCAATCTGTTCACAGGAAAACTTTGGGAATTTTTTTCGTAATGTTGCAAATAGCGTGGAATTCAATGATAAAATGGGTCTGAATTGTGGAGGATAAGATCGGCATGTTTAACTCGGATTGTACTTGGTTCGATAATTTCATTGCCAGGACTGCCGTTGTTAACTCCAGTCGTAGTACAGTGGCCATACGGAAGGGTTAACATGTGTCTTGGCCCGGATAAGATAACATTTGACGTGTTGGAAATTCGTCATGAATAAGTAGGATACTGTTCCGTAGCGCGCTTCTGAAGCACCGCTGAGAACTTGCCAATGAATGCGTGCCTGTATGTCAACTTCATCGGATCCGATACGTCTCGGTATTGATATCCATTCAAGATGTGATAATGCACCGACTCCATGTGACAACCACAGAGGCATCAGTTTGGTGTCTGTTGCATCCACGTCACTCACTGGCCTCATTTACGTCGGCTCACTAAGCCCAGAAAAAGTCAGATACGCGAAGAACAAGCAGGATTCCGAGCCGGTCGGGGGTGCGTTAATCACATTTTTACCTTACGACGGATCTTCGAACATCGACACTCTTACAGACAGCCGACAGTCGTGGTGTTTTTGGACCTGAAAGCTGCTTTCGATTCAGTTGCTCATAACGTTCTCTGGAGCTGTCTCCTTCGCAAGGGAGCATCAGGGGAATACCTAAATCTATTGAGATCACTGTATGCTCACTCTGCAAGCAGTGTGAGAGTTTATGAACAACTGTCTCGGGCGCTCATCACTTCTAGTGGTATTAGTCAAGGGTGTCCGATTTCCCCTTTCCTGTTAAATTTTGTCATGGATGACATTCTGGAAGGCGCACTTGAGCAGTCCGGTGAATCTGGTGTCGAGTTACTTCCTGACGCCAGATTGACTAATCTGGAATGCGCGGACAACATTGTCTTACTTGGCCCCTCTGTCGAAAACATGCAAACCATGCTGTACAAGGTTAGTGAACGGCCTGGTTTGTATAGAATGCGCTTCGCACCTTCAAAATGCAAAGAGCAGCTCCAAGACTGGAGCATTTGCATCCCTACTTTCATCATTGCAGATAGTCCACTTGAGGCTGTGGACAGTTTCACATACTTGGGTAGCACTATCTCGTCAGCCTGTAATATTGCTGATGAGATGTCAACAAGGATAGCAAAGGCACGAGTTGCCTCTGCCAGACTGCGTCATCTATGGCGTCGAAAAGACGTTCGGTTGTCGCTGAAAGGAAAGGGATGTAATCCCTGTGTGCGTTCCACTTTGCTTTATGGTTCGGAAACGTAGTTTGTTCGCGACAGACTTGCTGTGTTTGACCATCGTTGTCTCCGCCAATTGGCCCATATTAAGTGGGCTGATCGCGTGAGCACTGTGGCCGTTCGCCGACGCGTATTCCGGAACGATCGGGATGTGCGACCAATTGGTCAGTTATTCACGTTGCACAGTCTGCGATAGTTGGGTCACGTACTCCGTATGTCATATGCTCGTTTACCGTATCGGGCATTATATACTGAGGCCACCACCACTCGGGTAAAACCGCGTGGTGATCAACCAACAACGTGATCACGAGATATGGAGACCCCGACTGCCCCACTGAGCAATGCGTAGGTGTCGCCTGTCTGGATGGGGTACTCGTTATCACTCAACCGGTGGTAAGAGACGCTATCTGAGATGGCGGTGTGTAGCAGTCAGTGGCGTACTGTAACCATACCATTTCTAGTTCTTCCGCTTACTCTTATTACTTTTCAAACTTCTTAGTGGCGTCTTCTTCGGGAACGTTCCACGTCACTGTTGAGGTGAATGGCAACCCGAGCACCAGCACCTTTCGATCGGGCTCATGGCTGCTATGTTGACGATGGTGATGATGACTCAACCATCGGTTCCACCATTGTAGTACTTCACCATCTACCATGTCATTCCATCTCAACTTAAGTTTGCACATGCGTTGTAGAAGATGACTCGCGCTCAGTGTTGTACGAGCGTTATAGCCGAGTGGATCAAGAATAGGAGGAACGGACGACAACAAGCTTCTTCTAGTGAGTATCTTTTGCATTGAATCGGTCCGAAATCTATAGGCATCCCTTCCAATATCTGATAGCAGACCGAGTGTCCTCTTGATCTCGAAGACTTGAAAGCCGCGTTATACCTTACCGGTTCCCCAATTGCTTTCTTGTAACTTTAATAAAAGCTACTGTGCATTTCCCATTCGCTTCGTCAATTTGAATCCTCCTCTACTTAACGTGTCCTATAGCTGTTCGTCAAATCTGCACGCTTTTGTCACATCCGATACGTTGAATAAGCAGTCGTCGACATAGAAACATCGCTCTGCAGGCTGAACGACGGCCAAATGAAAGTGATCACAGTTTTCTGCTATAGCTTGTCTTAGTGCAAAGTTGGCGCAGCTTGGGGAAGACGAGACAGCAAACAGGTGAATACATGTGGAGGTCTTGAGGGTATTCGTCCAAGTTACCATTCGGCCACAATCAAAATCGCAGGTAGTTACGATCCTATTCTGGAACTCGCACTTGATGGAATATGATCTCAATGTTGACCACCACCACTACCTTTTCTAGCCTAAATCTGAGCAGGACAACGACCAAGGAATTCGTCAGGCCTGGTTCAGAGAGCAGTTGACAGTTCAGTGAATTTGATGCATATCGCGCGGTGCAGTCGAAAACGATGCGTAGTTTATGTGCCTTTGCCGCGTGAAAAACTGGATGATGCGGTAGATACCACTTATTTAAAGGTTCCCTAGCTGCTGACGCAATCTCGACATAAGTCTTCTAAATATAATCACAAACGACGATGGAATAGTTGACCAACAGTCCCGGGTCTCTCTGAAATCGAGCGCGGAGTGTTTGAAGACGCTGAAACACAGCAGACCGATTGTCAAGCAAAAGTATTAGATCTGTACGCTAAAGAATGTCGATTCCTTAGTGGCCATCCTATCATATTATGGAGTGTTCCAATGTTGTAAGCGCCTTACGGGCCTCAATGGACATATCTCGTTTTTTACCTGAGGTCGGGTCTACGAATTCCATGTTGTATACTCTCTAAATATGATTGTGTATATTTTGAAACTGAAGGGTGTGAACATCAAATGTTGAGTTCTTTCAATGATTTATCGGTCTCATGAGCGTCCACCCCAATATTGTGCGCACTGCATAGGGCTCATACCATTTACCAATCCTCTCTTCTATAACCCAATGAGCTCCAGGTACGTCTGACCCGATACGTATGTTAATTTCGGAGGTTGAACAGTTCGAAAACTGAACATATTTAGGGTGGCCCCAGGATTGCTGTTCGTCGTTTCTCCTCCCGGCAGCCTTTTAACTGATCAAACCCATGTGAGATGCACGACCGCATTCGAATCGACGGACTCCATGTCAAGCTCCGCTTCGTTTGAAATGAGGGTACTACACTCATTGCGAGTACTCAGCGTGAGACGTTTGGGCTGTCCAGTTAAGCACAATCCTCTTGCCAGTGACTCTCGAATAAGAGTGGCATCGGATACACTATCTAAGAACACACAGGTATGTATACTACGTCCGGCGTGTCGTATCACAACCGGTACGATTGTCAACCCCAATTGAGGATGGATAACAGGCGTTTCTGCTTAGGGGATCGGGAGAAACACTGCTGAATGATGGTTAGTGATGGTGGGTGAAGTTGGAACGCGAGAGTTGGGGTGCAGCGAGCAATGATACCATCCACCACATCCTTCAACTGTTCAGCCACGCAGCCATCTACACTTGGCCGTTACACGATTGGCTTTCAGGTACTCGCAACATAACCTCAAACTTCCGGCCGATCCTGTTTCCCGCCAAAGACGCCCCGTACCCTACGCTGCCTTACCCCCTCATCGACCAGAGACTCAAACGCCTTGAGGATCTGGGAGTGCTGACGCCTGTTACCTACTCATCCTGGGCAGCCCCCATCGTCGTCGTGAAGCAGTAAGTCAGTTCGTATCTGTGCTGGTTTCTCTACCGGGCTGAACGCTGCTTTGGAGCCTAACTGCCTGTAGAGCTGTTCACGATCCTTAACGGTGGAACGTGCTTCGCCAAGCTGGATCTGGCGGATGCATACCTGCAGGTCGATGTCAACCCACAGTCTCATGGTCTGCTGACGATCAACACACATCGCGGTCTGTATCAGTACACCAGACTGCCGTTCGATGTCAAGACCACCCCAGCCATTTTCCATCAGATCATGGATGCTATGCTGTCCGGCCTGCCTGACTCGGCTGCCTATCCAAACGACATCACTCTTTCTGGGCGAACGCGTGACGAACTTTGCGAACGGATCGCTGCCGTTTTTCAACGTGTCCAAGATTGCGGGTTTCGTCTTCGAGCAGACAACTGCCAGTTTCTCCTGTCCATTAAATTCCTCGGTTTTGTCTTCAACGCAACCGGCAACCGTCTGGACCCTGAGGACGTTCGTGTCATCCAACACGTGACATCTCCGAAGGATGTTTCATCGTTTCGCTCATTTCTGGATCTCATCGATCATTACGGCTATTTCCTGCCTTCACCGCAGGACGTCTGAGAAAGGACACACAATAGCACTGGTCTCCGAAGTATGCACGAGCCTTTGACAAGATCACACCCATGCCGGGATCATAACTTTTGCTGACCCACTACAATCCCAGCCTCCATATCGTTGTAGCGGCAGATGCCTCTAACTTTGCATTGGTGCCGTAATCCCCCATGTTTCCCTCGATGGGTCTGAGAAAGCCATTATGCATGTTGCATGCACTCTTGCAGATGCAGAGGAATATTACGAAGTCGAGAAGGAAACTTTGGCACTTATCTTGGCGGTGAATAAGTTTCACAAGATGATCTACGGCCGTCATTTTACCCCTCCAACGGACCACAAGCCTCTTGTCTCCATCTTCGGCTCAAAGAAGGGTATACCTGTGCACGCTGTCAGCTGATTAGAGCACTGCGCCACCATCCTCATCAACTATGACTTCGACACCTGCTATCGTGGAACTGAGGATTTCGGTCAGGCTGACGCTCTTTTTCGATTAATCAACAATCAGCACCCCGTTGAAGAAGACACGGTTATAGCGTCTGTATCCATTGAGAACGTGGTACGCCAAACACTTCTCGGTGCTATCCGTGCAACACCAACTGTGGCGTCTGATGTTAAACTCGCTTTGAAAGCCGATCGCGTGCTGCAGCAAGCAATAAAATACGTCCAAACTCGATGGCCATTAACTCCATCAGCCGATGAACTCCGACGGTTCTACCTACAACGCCAGCCCCTCAGTCGTTGACTCCTCTCTGATGTTCGCTGACCGCATCGTCATTCACTTTTCGCCACACCACTCAGTTCTCAGACAGTTTCGTTCGGGACACCCTGGTGTAGGACGTATGAAAGCGATCGCCAAGAGGTACGTCTGCTAGCCTGTGCTTGACAACTAGTTTGGAGATCTGGTTAAGCAATTCAGCCACTGCCGCGAGACCGCCATGAACCCGCCTCGCGTCGAGCCTCAGCCATGGAAACAACCTGAACATCCCTGGTCACGCCTCCGTGTGGGTTTAGCGGACTCCATGGGCGATAGGGTATACTTCATTTTGGTGAATGCATACTCCAAGTGGCCTGAGATCGTTCCGCCGACACACGTCACAACCTCAATCACCATCAACAACCTGCGACGAATTCTCAGGTAATACAGCTTCCCGGAGACGCTTGTCTCGGACAATGATTCGCAGTTTACCTCGGTCCACTTCAAGGAGCTATGTATCCAGAAAAGAATTCGACACATGCATTAACCGCCACACCACCCACAATCCAACGGTCAAGTCGAGCGCTTCGTCGGCACATTTAAGAGAGCACTTCTGAAGTCTCACGTAGAGGGACCGTCCGAAGAAGTGCTGCAAAGCTTCTTGCTCACTTACAGAACCACCCCGAATACGGCGAATCTCAGTGGAGTCTCGCCTGCAGAAGCTGTCATGGACCGCAAGCCGAGGACAGAATTCATTACGATGATTCCAGTGGAAAAACTGCCGGGAGATACGCAGCAGTTCTGTCGATGTATATTTGCCATCGGCGATCTAGTCTATGCAAGGGACTATCTTCCAGGTCGCCACAACTGGATAACAACAGTCAAGCGTCAGAATGGCACGATCCTTTACAGTGTCAACGTCGGAATCGACATTTGGGTACTCCGCTGTAATCAATTTCGTCCACGCCATTCCTCAACCATTGGTCAAGTTCGGAATCAATTGCCATTGGACCTACTTCTGGACACCTTCGCATTCAAGCGCCCAGCAGAACAAACTCTCGCGACGGCTACTTCAACAACCTCAACCCTTAGAGCGAGCAAAGAGGAGACAGCTTTGCAATCAAGGCGATAGATTGAACGCAAACGTAAGCCTACCTGCCCGATGCAGCTCGATCTTCTTCAACGGTGGTACCAATAATGTTCAACAGGGGAGGTGTTGGGAAAGATCACATTTTTCCAAGAATTCGCATTATTTGCCAAGAAAATGGATTCTCCATTTTTGGGACTGAATGCTTGCTAGAGTTCTCGAAGCTTCGAAAATCCGCACTCGCCTCTGATTGGTCTATTGAGTGGCCTAGATCCAAGGCCGCTCAAAACCTTCGAATACGGTTGCTGTAAATAAGCAAATAAGGCTTGTTTGAAGGCCGTCTTCTTCCTCACTTGTTGAGAGTTCTAAGTCGTGGGGGTTGGGTTTCGATATTTGTGCTCTGATTTTCATGCCATTTCGCGATATCTTTGCGCTTGTTCGTGATGGAGAAACTGCTCGTGATCTTTGCGTTTGTTCTTGTCTTTCTCTGCCAGGAACTCGTAACACTTTAGTCCTGTCCACTAATTTGAGCATATCACGATCGCTGAAGCTGATTCTACTACCACTTCTACCCACTGTTTTAACCTGTCGTACCGCTCTGCACCTCAAGATATTGCTTACATAATCTCGATGAGGATTTGTTCAGGGATGTTGTCTCTGTCCCTTCGATGATAAACTGCGTGTTCTATATTTTAATCAAAGTTGTTGAAGCACTATTGAAAGGATGGTTTTCTTCTCCATTTGTCACAGCAGTGTGGAATCTTTGGAGCTCGCTGAGGCAAGGGGTTGGACATCTGCCCCAATTGTACCGATGGACTGCATAGCGAAATTTGAATACAGTGAGTTCGGATTTGTTTAGACATCGGTTGCTTAACATTTGGTTGTTTCCTTACACTCAAGACTTTGTAACTTATGCATTCGTATTGACACGATTCGTATTCGCGTGGTCGCTCTAGACTTTTATCTAACCTCGAACAAATCCAACATTCATGATGAGATTATCTAATTGCAGGTTTTATGTAAAGTTCATCCGCGCGGGGGGACTATGCTATGCAGTGCTTTCTCTGTGATACATGGTTCTACATCTCGTGTTCAGACTCCTAGTCAAGTGTATGAAATGTCGATAGCAACAAAACTGTACTACCTCGTCTGCCTCTGCTGTAGGACTGCTAGGAAGCCTGCTGATTTGTACCTTATTCCTGCGGTAGATCTGAAAACCCCCAGCCCACTGGCTGTAGTCAGTAAAGTTTATAATGCAAGTAAGACTCACACAACATCATATGCATCCGTTGATTCTGGAACTAAGTCAAACAAGACTTCTGCGATTACTCTCAAAATATTCAGCTCCACAACTTCTGGTTTATCGCTTACTTTAAGTAAAAAGAAAGGTTAGTTCTAAGATCGTTCCTAAAAGACTCTCGTTGTTCGGAAGAGTTCCGGTGCGGACGACGTAAAATTCCCTAAGAACACCAACAACACTATTCTCGATAGCTAAGATCTGCTATCCGAGCGACCTCCGTAATTGTTCAGGATCTTCCAGAGTACAATGCCAGCTGCTGAAAGTGTCGTGATGAACTTGTTCAAAAGTTCTGGAAACGTCTTCACACCAAAATCGACGTTGAACTATATATCCCGAATTCTATCACGAGATTAGCCTGAAAACTTGGCTTGACTCATTGATAAACGTCAGCATGCGAGGGTCGTATTTTGGAATGTTGATATTGCGGAGAGTGTTGTAGCGGCACACAAACTGTTGGACTTGCCTTAGATTTCAATGTACCGCGATGCACCCTGTGTTGAATGACCGAGGCGTAAACTCGTTAGCAAGTCACCTCTAAACAGATGATACTCGAATGAGCACATACTCTGCAATATTCGTTTCTCTTCATAAGATTTAGTTTCCAGACCGCAGACTACCTTAATGACAGGATATTGCACAGCTTCTAAGTGCAGCTTGTCATTTTGAAAACAGATTGGTCACCTCAGCTCAGTTTTGAAGATTCAGTTGCACGAAACTGTTATAAAGATTCTGAAAACAACGAGGACCAAACTGATCAAAAAGATGTTCGAGTAACCTCAAGGTATTATTAGCTTTCTCTACATTCGGAGAGCTCGTGAGAGTGTACAAATCAAAATGGACCCTAGATCTTTCTCAAAAGGGTCATTCCGAAGGGATTAACCGTCGAGACAATACGTGGTATTCAGAGAGCTGCGAAGCTGCATAACTTCACAGTTACCATTGGTTAATTCGAGCCGGTTCACTTGGGACCACCTAAATAGATTGTTAAGGTTATTCTGTAGGATAAGAGAACTGTTACCAGTGTTAACAACACGCCATGCTTTAAGATCTTCAGAAAACAGTGGCGGGAAGTAATCATAAAAAGTTCTCTAATCGGCATCAAAATTAGAAGCAAGGCAAGAGTTTAACCTTAGGGTACCCGTTTAAAGCTAGACTTGTAAGTGAGGCATACACTGTTTACGCGCACCTTATACAGGCGATTAGCACGATGTGACTTCGGGCACTGATGGACGTTGTCTTTTATTTCCTAATGGAAAAGCCTACCGATTAAAACGTCATGGTCCGCGCGATCAAGTACCTTGGCAAATTCGACATATACGACATCATTGCCATTGTCTTGACCAACTTCTCTGGTCCACTGACAAGTGGCTCTAAGTAGATTTGTGGTACACGAACGACCCTTGTGAAAGCCGTGCACTTAAATGGTAAAGTTTCGGGAAGTGATGTAACTACGGAACGAATGGTATAAGGTTGCCCATAAACTTTTCAACATGTTATACAGTAGGGCGATTGTTCGATAATCGCGGAGAAGATTGCACTTGCTACCCTTGAAAACGACGTAACGCTGACTAGGTTTCGAGTGCCGGGCACTGTTCTCCGGGTGACCGATTGCGTAACCGGTCAACGAAGTTCATCAGCAAGCTGTTCAGCCACCTCATGCAAGGTCATCTGAAGCATAACGTAGGAGTCAACAGAGCTTTCCCTAGAATACCTTAGTTTATCCAACTCCACCGTTGAGGACGTATTCACAGTGCTAGTGCCATAAATGTCAGTTTCGTGGTGAACCTGAAGAACTAAAGGCGATTGCACAGAAATGCTGCCATCTAACTCAACGATGGAATTGGCGGCTTCAGTATCGGTTGACAAGGTCTGACGGGCCTGAGAGTTGAGGAACTCCAACCTTTGCCTTGCGGATTGGCACTACAAATCTGGAAAAGCTATTTTGATCGGCGACATGGTGCTTGGTAAGACATTGTTGGCAATGATGCCGGTTTTCGCGAATTAGCGACGTACACCGACTTCTTATGATAGTGTATATTTTTTGATTGTCGTCAGACCTTGATCATCGATAGTACTTTCAAACATGTTCAGAATAAGTCTCAAGGTGCACTAGTTTGGCTGGTTTGTTGATGGAGTAGTTTCACCAACGACTACAGAAAGGCCGGTAGTTAGCTTTTTACAGAAATCGTCAACAGACTTACTGGAACCAGCGGAGATTGTTGTCTACTAAACTTGAACTAACTGAAGTCTAAGTACAACGTATTAATCGCATGCTACGCCCCAAGCCCTATTCGGGTGAAACGTGTGCGCGGCCTTTTAATATTCCTGTTGTCACAGCGATACTGGAACTTGACGTGGTATGACGGCTTGTTCATCTCGATGACTGGACGGTGTGGCCACGACATCGATAGAGTCATTCATCCCAGGCAGGCCAATAGGTAGAGGTCTGACGAATCAGTCTCCTGCTCGGCTACGAATAATCTTTTCAGCCTCTGAGAAAGAAGGAGTGTGGCCAGTTTGGACAATCACTATGTTTAATGATACGTGGAGAAGGAAGGTCTGAATTCGGAGCGTTGTTCCATTTCGATAAATTATGCTCTAAATCCACTTCAGTCTCTGCCAGTTAACCATATCATTTTCATAATCCACACCTGAATGGACCGGGTCAACCTAGCTGATTTGTCTCTCAGTGTGCTCAGACTATCTATCAAGTCGCCGTCATACATTGTAAGTTTATGCGACATTTTTTCGAATATGATCACACTTCGTTGACGACCAGTGCAATCGCAATTGAGCAGGAAAACGAAACCCTGTTATTCCTTGGTAAAATTACTCCATTCAGCTTGCCTGGACAAGCAAGCCGCGCGGTTCTTATACAGACATTTTGTGTGCTTACGTTTGTGTTTACGGCGGTCCCTCTGCATTTGGACTCGGGTGGTTAGTTGGGTTACGGTCCTAGGCTCAAATGGTTACGTGGGCGCACACTTTCGTCGTGTTTGTAACGCTCTTTTTGAGCAGACGCCTTCGTAAATGTTTGACGTAGCCATTGTGAATTTTGTCTAGCGCTTGTGTGGACTACTTCACTATTTTGCTTGGGGCAATTTAGGTGTTGGCTATGTTTGGCAGATGTTCCGTATACCCTCGTCGCTCGATTTCTATTTGAATATTTTGTTTCCGAACAGTCATGTTTCAAGCAGATGCTAAAATAAAACATCCACGGGTGACCACGTAGTGTGAGTCAAAGTACGTAGTCTAAAGTGAACGGCGGTCTTTAACATAATGATCCTGCCGACAGCTAACATCGATTTGGTCAATGTTTCCACGTGTATGTTGCACAGGGTGATTGGGGATTTGCTGATCATTCAAGTCGCATATCGAAACTTTATCCCTGATGGCAACTTGTCATAATCGACGGGGCACCTGAATTCACAACATTTCTACTTCTTAACCTTGTTTTATCCATTCTTCTCTTCTGATAAACTTTTTCCTCGAAATTGTTCTACATCGTTGCGGCTCTCGATCGCTGTAGCCACAGTGTGTTCTGTCTAAGCTCCTACCGGCCTTTATTGAGTGAAATGAAACGTCTCAGGTTCTTCTGCAAGTGATGCTTTATTGTGTTTTTTGCTGAAATGCGCAGCTCAATACGTGTAGTTCTTGGACTGCGCACAGTTGTATCGGCCAAGTGTATGGACTCCCCATCGTGCCGATCAGTGGAATCATTTTCCGAGCAACTAAGACCTCTGATAATTCCTGCTTGTTTGTGGCGCGGAGGAGCCAAGCCTTGAAAACGTTCGTTTACTAACAATATCAGAAAGAGACGTCTTTGAAATGTCGTTCGTGAGCCATTTTCCCTGGATTGTTAACGTAACACGTAGACGTATCATTCTTATTTTTATGCCCCATCACTTCGCACAGCGCATCTAATACTGAAACTGCCGTTGTCATGGGGAAAACTAAGATAAAGTGCTCAAGTCACATTCCGTGTTTTACTTATCACCTTTTGTGCATTTTGCGGTGAGCACAGCACGACGCAAACTGGGTGGTCTCTCTGGATGTGCGGACTAGTGAGCACACGCCAAGGTGGTTGCATACTCAAACGGTTGATGTGATTACACCGACTATCCCATAAGACCCATACTTGTATCCCCCGATCGTTGTTCACATTTTTGAAACAAGCCACAAGGTAGGCGTCACGAACACCGTTGATCTTTCGATGGCCACCGGAAGACGCATTCTGTGACTGTTTAGTGCGTATCCTCCTTTGCATATTCATAAACAGTTTGTGTTAACGTTCCACCTATCCTGACACCTAAACATGATGCGACAGTGAAGTATTGGTGATATATGCTCATATGTGTGCATGGCTATCATGGGTAAACACATCTCTCACTATATCTGTTTTCCGCTATAGTTGATCACATGTACGTGACTGTTCACATCAGGTCTACTGTTGCTCCAGAAAATACCGCACAACTCTCCTTGATTTTTCTATCAGTATGTAATTTACTAACACAGTATTTATATATACATCCCAACCGTGATGCACTTCGTGTTCATCTGCCTTACTGTTTTCACACTTCCTCCATTTCCGATACGGTCTACTTAGGATTATTGCTTTCCTACCATACAGTGCTTTTATATCTTCCCATCCGCTTGCTCCTTTTTATTCACTTTATGGTGCCATTGACCGTGAAACACTCGTACAGCGAATTAACATATTCCTGTGACTATCCACAGGAAGAACCATAATAAACTATACAGGTATAACGGACATGTTATCTATCGTTTATTTGACTCCTGTTTGCTTCCGTACAGGTTTATTTACTTATCTTCGGACGCCAAGCTTTTACCACTCATGAACACATCGTCAACCTCGGATGGTAGTATAGGAAGTCGTACTCGAAGGCATTTTAGCAAATCCGAGAGTAACGCTATCTGGACCTACATTGTCAAGAATAATTTGCATGGGTAAGTTCTATAAAATGTTTTGATTCATCTCGCTGCGATGTTACCGCCCCCCGTTTATAAACATAGACTTTTCAGGGTGGAAGACGTGAAGCGTTTTCACATAGTCGGCCACCGACGTTGATGTTCAGTCCCATACACTGTGTGGTACCGACGAGTAAGGTACATTGGTGTCTTCAAGCCGATTTTATGATGACTTAGTCGTTTACCAAGAGTTCTTACTAACCATGTGTCACTTTTTGCGTTCTGCTAATACGCTGTCGTAGATCTCGAAGTAATCAACCTGAAGTAACAAAAGACGGTTATCACTGGGTTAGTCACTATATTTGTCGCGTTCTGCACTCAAACCTGGAGCTTCTGCGATTTACCGAACATGGCAGTAGGCATTAAGGTTATGACGATGTCTGCTCGTAATGGATGAATAATTCACTGTCATCGGAACAGTGACTTCTGGTACTTCCCGGTCGTTTATACCACGGATCAGCGTTGACTTAAGGGATCCACTCCTAGTCTTTTGCTCAACAGTCTGACCTGTGAGATAACTTGATGTAGAGCTTTCCTGAGGGACCCTATTCGGAACCACTGACTTAAAAGTATGACTCACTTAATAGTGAAGCGCTTACGTAGCCCGACGGTGTAGTGAATAAGGCAGTGTTGTCTGATTCTGATTACTGTTCCACGCATTGGATGTGTTCGAGGCTACATCAAACTTTCAGATGATACAGAACACTTATCTACCGCACGGGATAACACGCCAGTGGTCATGACCAACCATTGGGCGATCGGAATGCTCTTTGTTTGAGGCTACGTTTTCTAACACTCCCTTATATGGAAGATAACGATGCCACAGATGTGAAAATAATTCTGTTGTATGTCCATAGGATCAGGTCTCACTGCCTAATCACCTCGGCGTGATCAGCAGTTTAAATTACAATCTTTTGAGTGCATCGGCTTTTCGTCTGACTGTTCCCCTAGTAAGGTTTCATCCTGAAGAACCGAACCCTTAGCCAGCATAGCTCTCCGGATCGATGCAATGCACAAGCCTAGCCACCACGTCAAGGTAACAGATCTGGCCATGGGTGCATTGATAACATTTTTACCCTGCGACGGATCTTCGAGCATCGCCAATCTTCTAGACAGCCGACGGACGTGGTCTTTTCAGACCTAAATATGCTGCTTCCGATTCGGTTGCTCGTAACGTCCCCTGGAACTGTCTTCTTTGCAAGGAAGTACGTGAATCTATTGCGATGATTGTATACGCAGTCTGCAAACAGATTGGGGATTTATGGACAAATGTCTCGGGTGCTCATCATTTCTAGTGGTATTCGTCAAGGTTGCTCGATTTCCCACTTGTTCACTTTGGCCATGAACAACACTGGAAGGTGTGCTTGAAGAATCCAGTGTGCTTGGTGTTCAGCTTCTTTCTGGTGCTTGGTTGACCAATCTAAAGTATGTTGGTGACATCGTTTTGCTTGACCCCTCTGCTGAAGACATTCAGGCCATGCTGACCACGAAGATTTACCAAGTCGGTTTGTATGGAAAGCGCTTCGCTCCTTCAAAGCGCAAAATAGCGCTTCAAAACTGGGGCGTTCTCACTCTCACCTTCTTTGTTCCAGATAGTCCACTAATGACTGTGAACACTTTCGCTTACTGGGTCAATAATATATTGTCGGCTTATAATATTGCTGGTAAGGTTAGCGAGGTTAGCGAAGACAAGAGTTGTCTTTGCCAACCTGCGTCGTCTGTGGCATCGAAAATCGTTATAACTGAATCTACGATCTGTGAGCGCGTAAGGTGACTATAACAGATAATAGAAAAATGATTAACGACCCGACGGATAACGACAATGAACAACGGACGACGGAGTATACGCGACTAACTCGGAACTTCCCAGCTACCCCATGAAGATAGCAAGAAGACTGGTCTTCAAATAGGGTTTTATTATGTCGCTGACTCCATGGACAACATGGTTACATATTTATGGGGTTTGTGACCAATAAGAAAGAAAGTTTGAAAAATATGCCGGATAAAAGTACGGACGATACGGCGGGGCTGTAATCAGAAGGCGAGGTTTTATACAGAATTTCAAAAGTAGTAACGAAAGGTCAAGAACGCTCGCGAATGACGGAGAATCACACATCCGTACCAGCAAAACCTTCTTAAAATAGTGGCGTTTAGGCTTTTTGTGACGCAACAAACGACTCCTCGTGGATTGGGGACTTCCTGACAAAAGAATTGTACGTTATGTTGCTAAAGTGAAAAGTAGGTGATGTTTGTGTGTGTTCTGTTTTGTCTTATGGTCCGACAGCATGATCTGTCTGCAACGAAGATGTCAACATAGCTGCCGTCTTAATGAACTGGATAAAGGGAACTCAATGTTTCAAACATAGCTGCCGTTTTCGCCAAGTAGCACACATCAACGGGGAATGATCGAGTGGGCAATACGACATTTTGCCGGTGCGGATTCCGGAATACTGGGGATGCACGGTCAATTGGTCAACTGTTCAGGCTGTGATGGTTGGATCACGTACTCCACATGCTAGCTGGGCGATTACTGTATCGAGCATTCTATACTGGAACCACCAACAGCTGCGTAAAACTGCTTGGTAGTCAGGCCACAACCTGATCGCGAAATATGAAGACCGTGGTCGTTCCACTGAGCAAAGTATGTAGGTGTCGCTTGCCTTGTTGGAGTCCAAATGATCACTCAAATTGCTGGTTACAAACGCTGTCCAAGATTTGAATAAGGAAGTCAGAAGATCGGTCTTGCAAAATGGTAGTACCAATTCGTATGTTCTCGTCAGTTGCTACACATAGCAGCGTTGGAAGTCAAAAATATTCAAATGAATTAAGCTCGTAAATCATGTCGATCCATACACTGATATGCCATTGGTCAAAACTATTGCAAACGAAGGTTCAGGGTCAACAGCTTTTTGCACGTAGAAGTCTGACTCTACGTATGACAAGTAGCTCCTCAAGTGACTTATTGGTGACGGGTGTGTGATGAAACATCAACACACGGAAATCCTTTGTCAGGTCGATCGCATGACCGGTCTCCAGCAGATGTCTGGCGACCGAGAAAGTCGACTTGATCTGTTTGGTGGAGTCGCTACTCAAGGTGGCAGTGTGCCGCAATAAATGATCTACCTGTATTCATACTGTCTGTAGTTCTTCTGCTCAGTCTTCTTATATTGCTTTCCGACCTTTTTAGTAACATTTTCTTCTAGGATATTCCACGTCATTGTTGAGGTGAGCGGTAGCCCTAGCCACGGTGCCTTCTGGTCAGGCCCAAGGTCGTTGTGGTGACGATGGTGAGGGTGTGTACTTCGATTTAGCGCTACGTTACCATTGTGTGACTGGATTCTGCGTAAGGCGGATGCAGTTAGTAGGGTGGGCCAACGAAAAACCCAAAGAAGCTATTTTGTGATTGCCGTCCTACTCTTCTTTACAACATGATTACTTGTTTTCCACCGGTGATGCTCAGCTTGGTCGTCTTTCTCCGGATGAGAAACGGCTAAGAGAGATGTTTGGTCTCCGGGCACAACGCACTGATAATGGTGAAAGACTACTACAGCTGTGCGCATCCCACGGTCTCTATATTTCGAGCACCGCATTCCAACACAGGAAAAAGCA
>LUCH01002301.1:25889-54139 GCA_013368495.1 Paragonimus heterotremus
TCTTTTATTAATGCTCAACCTTCTTAGTAACTTTTTCTTCTAGGATTTTCCATGTCATTGTTGAGTTGAGCGGCGGCCCGAGCCACAGTACCTTTTGATCAGGCTCATGGCTGTGATGATGATGATGATGATGATTCCACCGGTGACACGTTCATTAGGTATGTTAAATTTAGGACAATTTTTCCATGTTTTGATCTCATCCCTTTTCTTCCTTTTTGAGTTAGAACATGTTCTTTTGTTCTGGTTTGTGCAGAAGTTTAGTGTGAGTGCAACCATGACTGTATTGTTGTAAGTCGTAAGGATGATTTTGTTCACTAGGCCGATTGCGTCTCGTGTCACTTAAACCTTCTTTTATTTTGTGTTCGCCTTCGCAAATACGTTTTCTACTGTTATTATTTTTACGGTCAATTACTACCTCTACCGTGACATGTATTGGATGATGTTAAGGCATTGTGTAACGTAATGGTATCTAGTATTCGGTGCAATTTTTCGACACATTTTCCTATCACCTCCTGACCTTGTTTCGCCGAAGTCCCTTAATACCCCACGCAGATGGTTTTGATAATATTACAGGAAGTGAGCAACTTTTCGTTCGATACACATCATTGACGCAGTTCCAGAACTAAGGATGAAAATGAATTTAATTTGGAGTGTAGTTTTTGGCAGTTGGTGCAAAACTTCGCGTTTAGGGTGTTGAAAGTTTGAGAATTATTCATTCCACTTTTAATATTTCAAGGTATTTATTTGAGCACAATGTTAGGCGAGTTGGGACGCTTGGTGTGTACATTCCAGTGTGTGGCTGTGGATACGTATCGTCCTTTAGATTCAGCTTGGTAGGCTGGTAACATTCTGCGAATCTGAGACCGAAGATTAAAGCGTGTGTACGCATGAAAACTGCCTCGCTGGCTTATCATCGGATTCCACACCCAGCGCAGCTTACGCAGCCAGTAAGGTTGAGTTTATGTTCGTAAAATCTACCCGAATAAACACGCTTATCAATGTATTAAATTGGCGTGTTCAGAAAACTTGGCGTCGAACCATATCGTTCATATGTGGTGTATCCCTTGCATACGCGGACAATTCTGTGATCTCATCGCGGATTAGATTGTCATGTTGTACCTGTGAGTATTGCATGAATCACTGACACGAACCATCCAGTTAGTCTCGGGCAATTCGAACGCGCTGTGCGTGAGTTTTTACACATATGTCGCATCAGAGATAATGCCGACAATCGCTGATCGACCATTCATTCAGTTGTGGTACGGGGGAGCGAGCCGCTGCAGTCAGTTGTGTACTAGCTGTACACACCTGAGGTTTATTATCGTGCATTCGTTTTATGTACCGAGTGCTGACTTTTTTCAAACTGCTGGGTGTAGTTGTCAACTGCGAACCCAGTAGTGTTTATTTCATCCGGTTCTTCGAATTTCTCAGTCTAAGGAATTTTCGCCTTTCTTCATCAATTTTAATGACATACCATATATGCATTTGTGTACTTGTGCACATTTCGAACAAAGTTTGGTATTTAACTGCTGAAGTTGCATGGATTCATTTTGACGATATCGTCGTCGTAATACGGAGATGGTTGGTTCGGTTAGTTATCTGACATACTTTCGTCTATCTAGTCCACACAACCCTATGCGCCAATTGTTTTTTTTTCAAGTCAGTTGGGCAAAAGGTCCACCTGGACAGCTATGGAATGTGCCGGTGTGACAACTCATTCAGCCGAGGCTATGCGTAGTCACTACCGTCAAGTACTTCTTCGTCAGCACGGGACTGCTGACGGACGAACTATGCGGTTTTCCCGGAACGGTCGAAAATCCCGACGCGAGTTTACTGATGCCGATAATCTGGCCATGATCAACTACGTCGTTGAAAATAAGTTACAGAAGTGAGTTATTTCATGGGTTGTTTCATATAAATTGTGTGACATTCGGTCAAACTTTTTTATCTGCACTATTTTTTGTCTAAGGTTGGCATTGGTAAAAATGTGTATTAGTCTTTGCAATTCATCGTCCGAATCTGTTTGCTTGTACACAACTGGTCATTTATCATCTTAATAAAATCCTTAGTTTTCAACCACAAATTCGTAGGCTGCAGCCGTGTTTTTCGTAATCACTTCTGTCTGAATAGCTTGATGGTTCTATCTAGCCCATTTGTGACCTTGTTTGTCACACGGCAGTGACTAATTTAGTGGTTCTTTTGGAGTAATTCTTTCTCCATTGTTTTTCTCTCTCACCTATGCCTCTTATCTCTTGTCATCACCTGATTAGTAGTGACGAGATGGAATTTTAGTATCTGTTAACCTTTCTCCTCTGTCCGTGTAACTTTGGAAAACTCTATTCATCTCTGTTAGTCGGTGATGCAAATAAAATTTGTTTCATTAGAGTTTTCCATTGATCAAAAAACTCCCAATTACAGAGCAACCTTTGTGCCATCTTTCTATGCGTAATGCTATCCGCGGTTTCAGTTCCAGAACACTGTATTTCTCGTTTATCCTTATATTTTTAACTCTCCAGCTCAGTTAATTCGCACAAAATCTGGCAACAAATGCGAAGACATCTGCATATGAATCATTCCTCGGAATCAATGAGAAGTCATTTTCGACGCTTCCTATATCCCCGTCTGTTTGATCGTTCTTCTTCAGATCAATCTGCAGTAGTAAGTCGTTAGCATTTACCCACATTGTTCCCATTTTTCATACTGGCAACCTCTGTTTAACGATTTCTTGTTCATTCGCTCCCTGTTCATTTTTCTACCGCTGTTATATACTGTCTGTTTGGTTTTGCATAGACAACTGTCTGCTCGATTACATATGGTAGAAATCGTTTTTTTTTTTTGTACAAGTACTCATCTTAACATCTCATCTGATTTGCTTGTGTGTTTGATTGCGTTACATCTTGAACAGATTGGAACTTACCACTGTGTGATAATGTGTTTACTCTGATGGTCTGTTGCTGTGGCCAAAACAGTGTAATGTAACGTCAGTGGACGGAAGATGCCTAACAAATCACAGTCTTCCGGATTTTCTGGTTTGGAGTAGAATGAACTGTAGCAGTTTATACAGAAAAATCCGAATTTTATCTAGTATTCTGCTTTTATATCTGACTTGTATATATGCACGTTCAGGTTAGATAATATTAGCTCGAGTTCCCGTTAATATCGACGATAGTGACAGATTATTCAGTTACTACAATATGCAAGAACAATGCAAATAAACATAAACAACGTTAAAACTTACGAGGAGTTAACGATCTGACGGACACATGAACGCCATTGAGTGTAGTGTTGCCACATCCATAGGTATCTCCAAACCACAAGTTTGGATAACTGCGCTGCCTCTGACCTGACAAATTACACCTCAAACTAAAGCTCTCCTGATCCTCAGTCACTTTACCACCCTAAAGTTTACCCTAACCGTCAGCTGTTGTCTTGTTGTATGTAACAAATGTTTTGTCGGTATACAACTTGTGTGGCTGTGCCAACCTGGATCATGTATTTTGTTATCTCAGTTATCGTTTATCAAGCTTTTATCGGCTAGGCACTTTTAGCCAATCGAGAGGTCTTCTACATACTCATTAAGCATGCAGATAAAAACGACTGTACTAGGCTTATTCCTGAAGAAATCTGAAGTTGAGCGCACTGATGAAAATTTGATACGGAGAAAACGCAACACTACTGAAACCGTCCCTGTTGGTATCTGAATGCACACTGCAATTATGACTTATTTCAACAAAGCATACGTCATCGTCGTTATCCACACCACCTAGCTGAAAGTATTTCCGAAGAACACCCCAAAAATTTTGCTGCGGTTTACTAACCATTGCGTAATTTCGATACATCTACGTTGCTCGTAACAAGGAGTAGGACCAATGTCGTTACTGTTTACTGCAGCCATGGATTGATCTAATTCCTGGGATTCAACACACCCGCAGTTTACAAATCATAAAGTCCATGAGCCTGATCAGAAGGTAATGCAACACGAGCCAGCTAGCCATCGCAACAGTGTTGTTCTCAAATGATGTGCCAAAATGGATGATAATGGATAAGACAAAACAGAATAATCACGATTGTATTGGACGCATGCACACTGTTAACTACGGCACACTGTCACCTCAGACAGCATTTCTAACCACTGAGTCGAATGATCCTAAGGTTCCCAACCGACCAGGCGATACCTACCCATTTCATTCAACGGAGTAATCCCATTTCGTGACTACGTCATTGCTTGACCACTATGTGGTTTTACTCGACTGTCTTTAACTCTGTTAAATAAGGTTCGGTGGGGTAAATGCTCGGTTGGCATGCGGGGAACGCGACTCATTTAGTGCACACTGTGTAACCTGAATATTCGACCGACCGATCGCGCATATCGAGCGTTCCAAACTACGTTGTGATGAACGGTCACTTTGATCATGTGGTCATCACAATTGAGGTGGGCTACGTATTGGAGACAACGATGCTCAAACCCGTCACAACGAGAATGGACATCAATGCATTTTGACGGCTTGCGCATCTCGATTACCTATTCGGCTTAACTGAACGGTGTGGCGACCGCGCCACAAAAGTCACTCATGACAGGCAAGCCAATATGTAGAGATCTGACAAACCACTGTCTCCTGGTCCTCCAGGTTGGGGTTTTTAAGAAGGTTGGCATCATTTTCCGGATAAAGTACCGGTTTTCTACAATACCATTCACCCGCTGCCTTGCGGTACAGGTTTTTGAGGCAGAGGCTTTGGTTGAGAACTCTAATCGTTCTCCTGTATAGGTCTGGGCGCCCTGGCAGTATCTCAGCCCACACACACAACCATGAATCCTCACAACACTGTTAGTTCCATATTGCATCGGATCTTTCGCAATATAAACCGGGTCGCACTTTCTGCTGCATATAGCAGGATGAATAGGCAAAACATGCTACTGCTGACCCCTCCTTCACTGTCCTATTAAATTTAGTCCTCAGGTCCTTACCGATCTCCATTTCAGATAATTACTCTACAGGTCCCACAACAGATATAGCTAACCGTGGTAGCACTGAGCCGGTAGGTTCTGTCTTTTGCCATTCAACTTCGGGCCTCCCTTGTTCCTTGCTTAGATCTAGAATGCGAATTAATGTAGGTGCTTTCAACTTTCTCAATCGAAAACAGATAGATCAACAGATCGCTCTCGCACGAACGCTAGACTCGTTAAATATCGATGTTTGTTGTCTTTCAGAGAGTAGAATCCAGGACAGTATTCAGCCTAGGGAACCAACAGCACTCGCACTGTCTACTCAGTATTGGTTATACACTTCTGGTGGTTCCACGGCTGCGACTAACGGTCAAGTTTGAATAGGTGTAATCCTCAGCACAACGGCCGCAGCCGCACTGGTAGACTGGATTCCTGTCCTGACGATGTGCCGTCCGCTTGGCAGGTTTTATTAAGACTAGCTGTGGACGTAAAATCTTTGGGAATTTTTCCATTGTGTCTGCTTACGCTCCAGGTGGTTGTAATGACGACTTTATCAAGGACGCCTTTCATTCAGATCTTTCGGTCGACACTTGGTTCTTGTTTAGTCATTCTGGCCGGAGATATGAATGCCTGAATCAGGTGCCCTTGTGAAAGCAGGCGACTGTTACAACTAAGCGCTGAGCATAAGCTATTTTCAATCAGCACTAGATTTAGGCGTCGTGCATGTCATTGCTATACTTGGCGCCCTCCTTCTCCGAATCAGGCCTGGTCCCAAATAGACCACGTAGCGGGGTTACATTCAGAACTATTGTTCCTATTAAAGCACATTCATCTATTCAGATAATGCGTTGGTACGTTGTCGTTTTCTTCCTGCTTTGCTGTGCAACGACCCCACCGGCATCAAGGACCGTCGGTAAACGATGAGTACCAAATCAGCCTAGAAAGCAGGCTTAGCAGTTCTCACTCTGAAGATCGTAATAGCTGCTGCACCCACATCTCACAGATCATTCGTGAAGCGGACACTGTAGCATGCGGCACAAGCGTACGTGAGTCGAACAAACATTGGATCCCGGAGAAATCCTTGCAGTTGTTAGTAGCTAGACGGAACACTCCTTCTGGAATTTCTCATAACAATTTTAGGGGATATCCGTGGGAAACTGAAGCGTAGCCCAACCGCTGATTTTGTGGCTTGGTTAAAAGAATTTAAGAAAGTAGGAGCCGCTTTTGCTTCAGGGAACATCAGCAGACTCTTCAACCTTATCCGTGCTACTGGTTCCAGGCGACCGTCTGTCAGTGAAGTTATCAGCGAGACAGATGGCGCACTTATCCGTAAGTCCGAAAGTCTAGAGCAGTGGGCGGAACACTTCGATGATCAATTTTGGTGGCCTCCTGCTTCTTTTGTGTTATCGCTCCGAACTTGTAATGTGGCACTATGGACGATCAGTTATGCACCACCCACAGAGACTGAAGTCCGTCATTGTATTTTGGTTCTTAAACTAAATAGGACTGCTGGCCCACGTGATCTCATGCCGGCACTTTTCAAAGAAGGTGGGGAGGTGTTAGTAGAAGCCTTGACCCAGTTGTCTCAATTTTTGTGGACGACAGAGACCATCCCTCCGTGCTGGGGCCACTCGATGATAGTTTCCTTACTCATGAAAGGTATCAGAGGCTCTTGCTAAGACCATAGGGAAGTTAGTTTGACCCCAGTCATTTCTAGGGTTCTGGCATCCATTATGTTTTGTCGACTCACTGCCGTTCGGAAGATAAACGTCACCGAAGAATATGCAGGGTTTCGCCCTGGACGGGATGGATAGATCAACATTTTTGCCCTTCATGAAATTCTGAAGCAGTGGCACGTGTACCGTCGGCCAACCATCACTGTATTCCTCGTTTATAAAGGTGCGTTCGATTCGGGGGATCGATATACACTTTTAGATTCATTTGAACGTAGGAATGTACGGACCAAATGTGTGAACATACTGTCGGTGCTTTATTCCCATACTTAAACTCAGGTTAGGACTCACGATGAACTCCCTGACGGTTTCCGCACTATAAGCGGCGTACGTCAAGGTTGTTTATTTTCATCATTTTTATTTGATTTTGTGATAGACGAAACAATGGAGGATTGCCTCCGACACTCACAAGATGCCGGTGTAAACCTCTGAACTGGTGGAAAGCTGACAGATCTTCATTACTCTGACGATAAGGTGTTGCTGTTTGACCACTTTCAAGCAGCACAAGCAACGCTAAACGCCATTTCGCATTTTGCGAAATACTTTGGGATGCGCTTTGCAGCCACAACTTACAAAGTGCTTCTGCAAGTTGTTGTGGTTACGAAGGTTTATTGTTGGATAATGAAATCATGGAGGTTGTTAACCGGTTTGTGTACCTGGGGAGCTGCATCAGCAGTGTCGGCGGATGTGTACGAAATGAAATGGAAGCGTAGAGAAATGACGCCATTCACGAAGGGATTGGCCACTGTAGATCAGGTTCGTCTTCTGTGCTGGGGACCTCGCCACTCAGAGTCGGTGGCTGGAGACATTAAGTGAGATGGCGGCTAATCGATTTCTGTGTCGTGAATGTTGTTTTTTGACTAAGTTGTTTATGAGTTAGGTGTACTTAATGACGCGGGGCAGTGAAAGCCGTAACGACGCTGTCCTGCTGATGACGCCTCACTTTCAGTTACAGCTCGGTTGTTTGTTTGCAAGGTGTAGACACCTTGATTTTGAATGTTTGAATGTAGACGAAGCTGTTTTATTCGTTAAGTCTCTCCCCCCATCTTCTTTTTCTGCTTTCTTTCTGTGTAGGGTTTTCTTCTTTTCATGGTCGTGTGGCAGTTAAGCCTCCGTGAATACCCCTGTTTTATTGCTCTCCATGACGATGTTGATGACGGTGCTTCAGCACAGCAGGCATGTTTTTATCTTCACTGCGAGCGCGCGAGTTTTGTGAACTACACTGCAGAACAGAATATACATACGTGTGCTTCATAGTGCTTCCTATTCCGTGATAATCGAACCTTTTGTTAATGTCATTGATGATACATTTAATCGAAACCAACACGTACCATAACACGCACCACTCAGCAATCATTTCGCGTAATTTGTTTACACGATTTACATATTTCAAGCTGTGGATTGTGGTGGTTGTAAACAGGTTACACAGTTTCAAAGCGTATGTCTTTAAAACTACATCTCTGACAAAAATCTTGTGGTACAAAAGCTTTTTGCTCGTGGCTTCCGATTAATGCTGCTGGCAACAACTTGACAGTTGCTTGTACTTGTTTAAAACTTATTGTGACATCCGATCCTTCAGTTATCGTCGTTTTGCAGTGGTCATCCAGTCAGATTACTGACTTTATGTTTGTTATCTTTTCGCCTAGTACGATCCGCGTTGTCTCAGATAATTGACATTTTGGAAAATTCCAGTCTACTATCCATTTGATATACATTGAGTGCTGCTCTAATAGAATATTCATAGCGTCGGTGTATAGCAAGTTGTCTGAGTGTATTCACATGTGATTACAATAAAATCACCACCTGCCTCATACATAGCAAACCACACGCTCTTGCCTGAGACCGGATTTTGTACTTAATCACTACCTGCTCATTTGGATAAGGACGGTCATTGCGCGGAAGTGAGTTTTTTTCATCGTGATGAGCTTGTGTGCAGTATATGCCGGTTTTCATAGTTAACCTCTAGTCGGCAATCTTATACAACACGATTTATGTAGGCTGTAAAATGAACATAATGGATTATTAATCTTCTTACAGCTCATTCACCTCTTTTATTTTTGGCTCACAATTGTTTTGCTACAGATTAATTCATCAAGTTCTTCTGCCCAACTAATGGCCCTCAATTCCAAACGGCCCTCCTCATATGTCAGCTTACTCATGGACATATCCAAGCGGTTTACGAATCCCTTACAGGTGCATCTAATGGTCAGTATGACCACTGGCACTGTAGCTGAGGTGGTCAACTTTCTCCGTACCGGCCGGCGTCGCCCCGATTGTCCATTTAGCCCCCCATTGTGGACACCTGCAGATGACGCACAACTGGGCACATGTGACCTGCCTGCTTTGAGAGAGTTGATCAAACGGTTTGGTTCGGAGGAAGTTTGCAATCGGATCGCCTATTTAACCTCTTGAGGACTTTTTTCTTTCAAACTGTTGTTTTCGAACTGTTTGAATGTTTTTTGTTATTTATTTACTGTTCTTAATTTTATCGAAAACTTAATAAATTCCTTCCTGTTTATAAATTAAGTTTTTTGATTGTTGTGTGTCTGTTTTCGTTTACGATGGTTGTGCTTACAGTGGTCCTTTGATAATATGTTCCCTCTGAATGTAGTTGAGTAGATTTCTCGAGTTCACACAAACAGTTACGCCATTATTTTCCTAAACCTGTTCTTGGCTAAACGGTCCCAAAGTTATCAATTTTGAGGATGAGCTCTGTTAGGAAGTACCAACGCTCCACAGTTTCATTTTCGGCTATCGAAAAGCCCGTTAGTGAATGGTAGTTATACTTTGAAAACGACTGTTATACCCTTTTAAACGCATTTTCGTTCAAGTGTTCTTTCGTATACGTGCCACCAGGTGTATTTTTCTCGACAGGAAGGTGTTGCAGCATTTAAGGAAAGGATGCATCCATGTTTTGATGCTTCCATCATATTTTTGCAATTTGACCTGCCAGCTCCTAGGGCCTTCTTTTTTCTGTATGGTCTGGTACACTTGTTTTTTTAGGAAGTCTGGTTCTCAGTTACCTTTTTTCGGTAGTTCCTTTAATCACGACCTGATTTGCCGGCATTATCATGTAGTATGACCCTACTGGTTTCCATTTTGCAACTATCTACCCGCATGAAAGGCCACCCTGCTATCTATCTAAATCTCACGTGGTTCCACACTCTACGCCTACGAAATTGTCCATTTGCGATATTATTTCAGCGTCCAGGGGCTGCAGCCCGTGTGATACGAATTTCGCATGTTTAACAGGGGAAAGCTTTTATTTCGTCATCGTTAGCTTCAGAGTAACTTACCGTCATCGGTTCAAATCAGAGCATTTGAACTGTCAGATGCATTCTTCGTTCAGCTTGATGGTATTTTTCATCACTGCAGTATTCGCCGATAGTTAACTGGATTTAATAGGTCAGAAGTGGTTGCGCATCTTAAAAGTCCCAGTAGCTGATCAACAAGTCACCGCTTGGTAGGAATGCAGTCTACAGTTGCTGGATCTGTTTTCCTTATGGCGGCAGATCGTTTTTATTACGATATCAGAAACTATTCCTGCGATGACAAGATTTCCGATGCTTAAATATTAGGGTGTTTCATTCGGTGCAGTTTTTCTACGCAGTTCACCTACACGGTGTTTGCACACATTGGGATCATTTTGAGGGAATTTTTATTATTTCCGCTCTATTTTTAGTTTTATTGGTCGTTTTCACTGCTGTTTATTTGGCTTAATACGTGCCGTGTGCGTAGTTTCCGGCAACACAAATGCAGACCAGGTGTTAGACGGGCTGTGCGTTACAGTATCATGTGTACCGCTTTCGACTGAAATTTCAATTTTTATTGGCTACGTTTCTCACCGTGGTTTCTGTACTCATTATCATGAAACTCTTCTTCCACGTACTGGTGGTTTGTTTTGTATTGAAATGGTCGACGTCTATATCCTAAGGCACTGTTATGCCACAATACTTTATGGACTTGAATGCTCAAGCGTAGCCAGTTTTCAGAGTTCTTTTCTCTTACTTGTGCATAAAATCATCTGACCTATCATTCAACCTCATAAGAAACTTGTAAATTGCTGTCGATTCACCTTCAGCTTTGTTGTCAACATTGTGACCCTCTCGTGTCATCTTCGCAAGCACCAGCGCATGACAAAGCTGTTTGTATACATAGGGGATTTCACAACGTTTCTTGTCATCATGAATTTGCGATGGGATAAATATATTCGAACTAATAATACCATCAAACAGATAATAGATCACCAGGACGATAGAATTATAATTTTAAATAATATTACTGATGAGTAGTAGGGGATTTTGCTTTTCATATGGCTTGAACATCACCCACAATTGATCGCAGCTGTCGCATTACCCAGTCGGCCCATTTCGAAACGAAGCACTAGACTCGAGTTTCGCTCTCATTAGAACCCGTCAGTAGTGCATATCATCGCCACTGCCGGGACTTGAGCTACGGACGCGCTGTTTATGAGCAGGCAACCGTGTTTACCACTGCGTCACTTACCTCACATTAGACACGACCGAATTATCATATGTGAACACTCAACCACTTTCGCGTGTGAATAATGATCAGGTTGCCCGATCGCCTCGAGAGGAGACACAGTTATTGTCTGTTAACTCCAGTCGATGACCCTTTGACTAGGACTTCTCTCCAAATTGAAATTACAAACAGTAACAGCGTGTCCGTGGTTGAAGTCTCGGCAGTGACGATGATATGCACTACTGACGAGCTTTAATGAGAGCGAAACTCGAGTCTAGTGCTTCGTTTCAAAAGGGGCCGACTGGAAAGTCTATGGTAATGCGACAGCTGCGTTCAATTGTGGGTGATGTTCAATCTATATTTAAATAATATGTTATAAATGTACAGAACGCAATTTACGAACAAATACGGGACATCGCGCGAAAGTTCCCAGCGTAGTCGTGAAAAGTACTGTGTAGCGAACAAGCTTGTTTTCAGTAAGTCATCATCAGGCCAGATACATCACATTTATATTACAAATTTTACAAGAGAATCATTAAAGGTATAAACGGGGCAAACGTTTTACTATATATATATATATATATATATATATATATATTTAGCAGATGTATCGTGGCACAGTATCAGGTTTGCTTCATGTTTCCTTGGAGGTTGTGTTCTGACACATTTAGAATTTACGTTTTTTTTTGTAGTTAGCCGTGTTTTCGTTTATCTAGATTGTAATTTGTTTGTACATGGCTTCCGACAGGGTTGGAAATCCGTTTGCTGTATTCCGCTACGTCATTGTTTTTTCCTTCTATCAGTGAACTAGGCTAGCCTCCAAACCAACGGCTTTGATTGGATATAGTCTTACTCGTTTGGTACTTATTTTTTGAAAGTACGTCAAACCAATCTATGCTCAACTGTACTATTACAATAACTGTTTTGACTCGCTAGTCAACGATAATCAGAAATGTCTGGGGCACGATTATACAAATCACCGAACGCATCACAGAGCTTAGCAATACCCGAAAACCCCAGAATAACACAGAAGACGTTGACCTTTAGTCGGGGATGTATTTGCTCTCAAACTTTTCCCAACATTAACCATTATTTTAAACGTGCTTATATTTGACCCCCAACATCAGTTGTTCAGGATATGATAGTATTCTTAGCGCTAGTCTACAACTGTACTCCGCGGTTTTAAATTTTTCAGTCGATCCAGGTGTCACTTTGTTGAATACCATCTTATGGGTCGTTCACTGCAACTCTGCGATTTGCTTGCGCAGCATGCGTCTCTCCAAAATAAACACATGCATCGTCGACATTTTTTAAAACTGTTTTTACGTGTGTTCCTTTCTGACCTTCACTTTTGTAGATGCATCCAATTCCGATTAGTCCGGTTCCTTCGGAGAAACTGCTGGGTCCAGGCCATGGCCCCAGTGTTTGGCCCTTGCGTGAACGTCTTGCCTTAGCGACTGCCCTACTAGATGTGGACAATCGACAAGCCAGCTGGCAAGCCATAGCGAAGAAACTCAGCAGGTTCACCACGTTTGGACGACCAGACGACTGGTGCTCAGCTCGAGCTTGTGCTAAGCAGTATGCACTGCTACTGGACTCAGCCGAATTGACCCGTCGTCAGAAAATCCCCCCGGATGTGCAAGCTTCTAGAAAGCATATCCTAAATGCTACACAGACGACACCAATGAGCTCAGGACTCAGTGTAACGGAACGTCTCGTGAAACGCCTCACAGCAGAACGTGTAGAGGAGCTGAGGGAAAGGATCCGATTGGGTCAAAAATATTATAAGTCAGTAGTGTGTTTATTATTTTTTCGGTGCATGAGATGATCGTGCGCAACTTTTTCCCGTTTGTGTTCATAGTTGTTAGCAATCGAGACACACACGTCGACGCATTCCAGCGAGAATGCGATACGGTGGAACGGAAAGCTCGTTATTTTACAGTTTGGTCAAGCGAACCCGTTAGGCTGAATTTTCAAGTGGGGGTAACTCTATGGCTGAGTTTTCCCCTGTTCTGACATGATGAATTCACTCCCTGGTTTTTGTTGCGAAACTTGAGTTTCATTATTCTTGTATCACAAAACATACGCCACCGTAAAATATACTGGCATACTGTGGGGTCGGTATGATTCTGACAGATTTTTTCTAGTCTAGACAAGGGTGGTCGTTGCGGTGGGACGTAGATTGTGCAGCTGGTTGATCATTAGCTGTCTGCGATTTTTCGCGAGCTCTGTTTATCATCGTGAAGCCTCAGTGAATGAGATCTTCGAGTTGCAGTACGACTGTCACAGGTGTGCTCCAAATGATGCTGTTTACTGTGCTCCTTGATTGTTTATATATTTCAAGTTCAACTTCGGTGAACATTACACTCAGGATAATTATCAAAGCAGAACAAGCCTTGGTGGTCTTAGCGCTTAGGATCGTGGGAGTAATTGGACGTACTGTGAGGGTGTTTTGATAGAGTTCGATTCCGTATGAACCGACAAGATAACCAATTATACGAAAACGGAGATGAATGGTAGCTAGGTTAGTAGCATCATTTTCCGGATTAGCCTGCCACTGTGGCCGAAGCCAAACGACATCTGAGCGTACCGTTCAAAACAATGTGGTTTTTCACTCATGCCCCGTATCCAATGTAAATTCGGAGTAATAAGGTCAGGAGGCGTGTGAATGTAGGCTTTTGTGGCTCAGTAGGCCTGTTTTTGTTATCCGGGTTGTCGGCTAGTATGGAGGTAGAACGTTTATCTCTGAATGGCAAAAAAATAAGGGGACTCCAGTGGTATAATCTCAACCGAAAAAAAGATGACGAAAGTAAAGCAAGAAGTGGCTCAGTGTAGAAGTTGGTATTTTTTATAGCCCACTGACCAACGATAGCAAGAAGAGGCTGACGCACGATTTTACGAACCACGGACACGTGAAATCGATCGTAACGATACCCAAAACCCTCAGACGAACACAAAAGATTTTTACCTTCAGTAATAGCATGATCCCATACCTTGGCAACAATCCAATCGTCCATGGTCTCGCCTCCATTTGGATTTCGCTACTTACATCGATGGGTTATCCTGCCTTGTCTGAGTCGATGCATATTCCAAACGACCTGAAATGGTCGCGCTTACTCTGTCAACATCCGACAATGCGATCGCTGCCCTGCGTCGCGTTTTTGATCAACATAGATTTCTCGACATTCTCATGCTAGAAAACGGGACCACCGCACGTCTGCACACTTCGAGGACTTCCGCCGTCGTTTCCTCTTCCAGCACATCCGATCTTCAAAATATCATCCGCAGTCCAACAGCCAAGCTGAACATTTTATGGACACTGTGGAATCTGTCAGGATTCACGGCTATACGCAATCTATCGGGGCGGTTGTAAGCCTCTTGATTCAGGGCAGAACGAGACGGAATGTTGAAGGTTTACTCAGATAAAACTGGTTCTGTACATAAATAAGCAACGGTTGGCAAATTATACAACTTACCACTAAGTGAACTCTGTGCACGGAATTTAACCGTCATCAAATATCAACCAATAACATGGTAGCGTAAACAGTTCAATGCGGCGGCACAAAACAAACAAAGAGCGAGTTCAAAGGGGAAGTTCACAGTGTCGGGGCAGGGTTGGTTACGTGTAATAATGTAAGAAACGTTCGGCCAGTAATCAGTGTAATCAATACAGGAGTATATATGTGTAAGACCTACAGTACGATAGTTTGACCAATGGGGTATGGATATGGGGATCAGTTAAGATTGGCATTGTGCACACGGCCTGCAATAGACGACGGTTGGTCGAGCGGTAGAATCGCTGCTAGGGGTGTGGCGGTTCGGTGGTTCGATCCTCCAGTTGCCCTTTTGCCACCCAACTATCAGTTTCAGTTGGAGTGATCTGAACACAACTTCTATAGATTCCGGCCAGAATCTACAGACACTGTCAAACGGGAGCTGCTCAAATCTCGCGGAGGGTGGACCACAGACGAGGTTCTGCAGGATTCTCTGTTCGTCTGTTACACAACCCCCAACTCTGCATCTACTGATGACCAGTTACCAGTGGTGGGTCGCAAGCTTCGCACGGTCTGTCACATCTTCATTCCGACGACAACAGCGGCTTTGTTATTGGGGCAGACGTTTACACTCGTGACTATCAACATGATCGCAACAACTGGACGGACGCAGCTGTAAAATCTCGCCACAGAAAGGTGTTGTATGCTGTCTCTGTCAGTGGCACTATATGGAAACGTCTTCGCAACTAGTTGTGCCCTCGGCGTACAAAACTAACAACAGCAGACGACCAACAGTATTACTGTGCTGCAGATAGGATTTTAAAAGTAAATAGAAAATTTAAATTGAACTCAGAACCCAACAATGTCTTCAATCCAAAATATAGCCTACAATACCCTAACATAGCTAGAGGAAACGGAAGTTAGAAGGCCACAGTGACCTAGGTTCCTGAAAAAGAAGGCAGAGGATCCGTGAAACGACGGTAATCGTTGATTAGTTAGAACAAGCATATATATAGGGCTTAACATTCTTGCGCCTAAGTTACTCGACTTCTTTTCGTTAACGATGTGTTGTGAGTTCGTTGATGACCAGTAATTCCTTCTTTGTCAGCTCACCGAAGTACTTCGGTGTTTGAATCCATGTCTGACCACTGAATACCCAAGGTGCCTCCTAGAAGGCAGCTGTCAATCGTTGCATTGTAAATGGTGCATTATCGTCCACAAACAAAATATTCACTCACTTGAATTATGTAACCAACATAGGAACCAAAAAAGACAGGCGACCATCCATGTTGTGTTAAAATACAACACCGTTCTCTGAGTTCTGAAGAGGAAATGTGAGCGGTTGAATTAACCGTAAACTAAGTAGGATTAAGACGAAGATACAACCTTGTTTCACTCCAGAAACAGTGTTAAAATCGTTAGAAATTGATTCGCGCGATGGCACCTTTGCCTCCACATCCATATATAACATTTTACTTACGTTGGTGAACTTCCCCGAATTCACCATGCATCGTTCACAATGTTTTACGCATCCAGCGACTTGTTGCGTTCACAGCACTTTTTCTGGGTACGTCGAGCAGCGAACACCATGTCAGTCGTACTGCTACCCATTCGAAATCAGCTCTCCTACTCAGGCACATTGGTCTTCCAATACAACAGTGTTGCAACTGCGTAATTAGTTCTGTTTTATGTTCAAAGGCTCGTATCTCACTACCTAAACACTCCTACGCAGTCATTGGTGCGGTGTGTAAACCTGTGCTCGTAACTGCCTTTTGTTTGGTCTCTCCTTGTTTGGCCTCTCTGACATGGTTGAACCTGGAAGTCAACATAGCTTTCCGAATCAAAAAAGCACAAAAGCCTGACCACCCTGTCAAGGTAGAAGAAAACGTCCTAAGATTGTGGTACACTGATGTACCCTCGCATAAGTATATTCGTCGGACGATTCTTGGGATGAGATTGAAGGCTTACATAATGCATGTTTCTGTTAGACTTGCCTTAAAGGTATTACCGACTGGAGTTCGGCAGTCGAACTCGAGTCGTCATGCTTTGAGACGTCTGTTAATCGGTCTTCATTTAAATAAATCAGCCAGCTGCCTTATAAGTGTATACTGTATGCATCAAGTGGTTACCTGTCTCTCCAGTGAATTCTACTATAAATGTGGTTTGTAAACGAGCTTTATTTCGTTCAGTTTGGTAACAGCCCGTGAAGGCGTTGATTATAATTCATGTCTAGTAAATTTTTTCTCATTGTCATATCTTAGAAAGAAACACTGAGAAGTGTGAGGTTGTTTCGACCTTATGCTGAGTATTCACTTCTTCCGTTTGTAATACGGTACTGCTAGTGTTGTGTCCTCCATTTCTTTAACTTCATCTTCTCTTGTGTTCATTGCGTAATCACTGACCTTATCAGTCAAGCCGCCAATCCGAAAATGTCAGTTCTATATCTGTTTGTTGTCATTGTGCACAGTTTGTTGTATTGTTATATGTAAATTAGCGGTGCTGGCGCATAGTATGGTTCAAATTCAGTATTCTGAAACTACCGACTACCCTGAATGTCCTGAAGGACGGGAAGCAGGCAACATCATTCTGAATAACGATTGTTTGAAATGGAGTATTTTTCCTGAGAAATTAACGTTGCATGACTGGCGTCAATGCTATGAAAATTAGCCGTGTAAAATAGTGTGAACATCTTAGATGGTGCATATTTTTATTACATTTTCATTTTGACCCATCAACATAGTTTTCCAGATCAACCGTCTTGCGCATACATAACATCACTAAGAGATGGCTTCACTTTATGTGCATGTTTATCGAGTGTTCGAAGCCATTCTAATGCTTTTGGCGAGACATTATGTATATCACGTGAATTACGTCCAATTTCATGGCCCGGATTGTGCTGGGTGGTATGGGTGAATCAGTGTGGGTACTATAATGTTGATGAGCATAGCCTTACCTCACTACTGTACAACCAATGTTCGAATGTAAAGCCTGATATCATAAGCTCTGGTGTTCTTAGGGTGATGTTTCCAGCTCCATCTTCTGCCCAATCGTCCCGAAGCGGCCGGTTTTGGTCCGACTCGTAATTCTTCCACTGGACATTTGCTTACAATGGTGATGTGCTGTTCATGTCTGAAGCCATGTATACCGAGTCCGAGTTGCCTTCTTGACTCATTGCCGTCGCATAACAATCTCTATATTCATAAAGATTTCATTTGTTAGTGCCTGAGAAATGGAACTTATTACAGTGCATTTTATACGCTTCGTGTTGCGTCAGTTTCATGTCACCTTCGGTATTCATTTCCGTCAGTATTCATCAAGCTCTGTTTTGTTCCTCTAGATTTTTGATTATTCTCTTTCTGTCAGTTTTCTGAAGACCAAACTATCCGAATTGGGGGCTGGGATTTATGACGAGCACCTGGATGTATTAAGCAGCAGTCTAGGTCTTCCTCCACAAGCCCAACCTGATGGACTCGTTTTGAATTCGTCATCCTCTTTGAACAAGTCGTTTGAGCTAGCTGAACGTGCGAAAGATAACTGCCAACCCGCCTCCAGTTCTAGCCCTTTAGAGCTCAAAAAGGTTTCAAGACAAATCGATGAGTTTGCAAGTGTGTGGTCGGAAATGGTAGCTGTATATAATGTTCCAGACTCTACTTGGACCTGTCACACAGGACCCGGGACGGGCAAATCTATGAAATCCATTCGTGACTCCCTGACTGGCACTGGACGCTTAAACACTTTGCTCACTGAAGCCTCCGCCACTTTCCGATCATCCGGCAGTTCCAAACCTCCTCTCACATTGCTGGGTAGACGTAATCTACTGAAGAAAAACAATACAGATAGTGTACATGCAGCTACAGTGACTACTAGAATTGCCGTAGCCAAAAGACAACGTTATTTAGCTAATGCGGCACGAAGTAGGCTTGGACAAGCAGCTTCATCCAAGAGGCGGTGCGGTAGATCACGAAAATGGCGGACTGTGGAGAAGGAATCCGACAAGCAACCAGCGAAACGAATGAAAACCGTAAGCTCTGTGCAAAGTGAGTTCCATTTTGAATCCTTTCTCGCCTACTTTCATTCGAATGTGGATCCCCTTTTTACAGCGAAATTGAGTATTTCAATGCTAACTCGCTTAAAACACCGACTGAATAATCCGCTATATTTTGGGTTCGTTTATTCTGGTCTATTTGTGAAGTGTTTTTTCATCGTTACATTTTTACAACCCGCAACCGGCTGTGAGTAAGCTCCTTCGACAGCACAAAACTGGAGACCACAGTGACTGACAATACAAGCGCCATTGATCACGATTCGTCGCCATTTCCGATGGTTTCCCTGTCCAGGGGCATCCATTGTCTTTTGTCTGTCTATCTGGAAGCTTTTGCTCTTACTTATGCCATATAATGACCACCGCACAACCATTCTCGGTCGAACATAACACGATGTGGCGAGTACTGTATTAGACGTGTTCGAACTGACGAGTCCTGTGGAACGAGCCTTTCCAGCTGATTGATTGTCTGGGCCTGCAAACATAGTCAACATTCCTTCACAGGCCCAGGCTTGGAGATTCTTTTATATTTGCGTTTTTACTGTTATTTTTGGTCATTATCAAACAGTGCTTTAGAATGTGTACTCTAAACCTGCCGTTACATTTTATGGTTCCAGTGGAACCATTTACTTAATAGTTATGCCTTTTGAGTGTGCCTTGTGGGTCAGAGACTCAGGGTGGAGTACCTGAAGTCACCCCTTCCATGGCGTACGTTACCAGGATGTATCCAAAATTATCGTTTTCCCCATTGTAACATCATTGCGCCGGTATCACAGAACACTGTTTATTTGACAGGCTGTCAGCGTGCATTCACCTGTACATTGCCAGACTAAGCACGTTGACTGAAGTCCGTTGACACTAATCAGACATGCGTTGTGTGTTCGATATCTTGGCGTATTTTCCAACGCACGATCAAACATGTGTTCTATGACTTTTTTTGTCGACCTTCTGAGGCAAACCAGACATTCTGGTATCATGTTTTATCTGATCCTCTTTCTCCTAATGGAAGTGACCTAGGTTATCTTTGTTGCCCAGGCACAGCGCACTGACGGCGTAGGAGAATTGTTACAAATATGCATATTTCGCGATCTCTGTATTTTGATTATCGCGTTTCAACATTGGAAGAACCATTCTGCCACATTGAGACCGCCTTGTGCATATCAGTCAAGGACGCAAATCCACCAGGTAATAGTCAGTTACAGGTGGTACCACAGTCGAAGACTGTCGTGTGTTTTGGAGAGACCGGTGGGACCCGGATCGTTTTGCTTTATCATTTGCTCCGTGAATTCAGTATGCTTAAGCCTGGCATTCGAGCAGATAGGGCATTAAGAACATTTTCCCACCAGACACTGATGAACGAATTGCTTATTTCCAATCAGATAGTGATGGCTAACAAACACTGATAATAATCTGTAGCAATTATCAAAACTTGCTTTGAAGAAGTGTTCCGGGGAAACTGTAGTTGTGATGGATTTGTGTTTCTACCGTGTCGATGAACCCTATGAACAGGCTTCCCTTAATCCAACCGGGCTCTGAACATGACAGTAACAGTTGAAAACTTGTACACATGATGACCGAAAGTCTGCTCAAACACCTTGATTATCACCTTTCCGAACAGTCCAAAAACTGGGTTGCGCCTTTTTATCTCGAAATTGTAAAACACTTTTGTTTACCGATTCGTGATTGTGGTAACCAGCTTGACCTTAACGAGTCCATATTTGAAAGCGGTGGTTTATCCACGAAGAGTAGTTTAGCGGCGTCAGCCTGTGAAGCCCGAATGAACAGGAACTGTATTGTGGACGATGATCTTTGGGAAACGGAGGTAGCTCTAAAGCTGAAATGATTGAAACATACTGATACGGTTAGACCAAATCTTCCCTCCATTTCTGTTTTCAAGGATGACAGAGATATTGGTAACAAAACTGACAAAACTCCTTTAGATGGTTGGGGAATCTGAAGAGATACCTCGTGCTTGATGCTCGTCAACCGTAATTCCCGTTCTCAAGAAGGGTGTCTGAAGTGTGTAGGACAACGACGGAGACATCACTCTAGTGCCCGTTGCATTACCCGCTAGTTTTCTCTTATTTCGGCTAACTAAACCAATGGCATACTGAGTACATGAAGAACATTCAAGACTCCGATTTCGTCGAGAGTATATTGATCACATTTCTACCCTTTGACTTTTTTTGGAACAGTGACGCTATTACAAGTAGCCGCCGGTCGTGGTCTTCTTAAATGTAAAGGCTGTCTTTGATGTGGTCACTTATAACTTCTCCTCACAGAGAACTTTCAGAGAAATACGCCGAAGTGTCAGCGTTATTGTTTGCCCACTCCATAAGTAATATGAGAGTTTATGAGAAACTGCCACGGTGTTCATTGCCTCAGATGATGTCCAGCATTTTCTGTCCTGTTCAGTTTCGTTGTGGACGACATCCTGAAAGGCGCGCTTGTAGGGTCCAATGAAATTAGTATTGGATTTTTTCCTGGTTCTAGGTAGATCAGCGTGAGGTATGCGGATGACATTGTGATGCTTGGCCCCTTTCTCGAATACGTGTAGACCATGTTGAACCTAGTGAATGACCGGCCTGATCTGTGTGGAACTTATTTCTGAACTGGAGCATTCCCACCTTCACGTTTTATTGCTGGAACTCGGCTTGTGATTGCGGATCATTTCGTCTATTTGTGCAGTACCAGCCCATCTGTTTGTAATGCCGTTGTGAGATATCAGCGAGAATAGCAAAACCGCGTGCTGTTTTTGACATCTTCTGTAATCTGTGACGTCGAACTGACCATCGAATAGAAGGATATATGGTTTTTGTGTATGTTCTATTCCGCGGTATAATTCGGACACGTCGCCCGGGTGCAACAAAGATACGAACAGACTTGCTGTGCCTGAGCATCGTTGTCTCCAATACGTAGCCCACCTCAATTGTGATGACCACAAGATCAAAGCGACCGTTCATCACAACGTAGTTTGGAACGCTCGGGATACGCGATCGGTCGATCGAATATTCAGGTTACACAGTGTGCACTAAATGAGTCGCGTTCCCCACATGCCAACCGAGCATTTACCCCACCGAACCTTATTTAACAGAGTTAAAGACAGTCGAGTAAAACCACATAGTGGTCAAACAATGACGTAGTCACGAAATGGGATTACTCCGTTGAATGAAATGGGTAGGTATCGCCTGGTAGGTTGGGAACCTTAGGATCATTCGACTCAGTGGTTAGAAATGCTGTCTGAGGTGACAGTGTGCCGTAGTTAACGGTGTGCATGCGTCCAAAACATTCGTGATTATTCTGTTTTGTCTTATCCATTATCATCCATTTTGGCACATCATTTGAGAACAACACTGTTGCGATGGCTAGCTGGCTAGTGTTGCATTGCTTTCTTGTCAGGATTTCAGCCGTTGTCAATAAATGGTTGAAATGTCTTGTACATTTCAGTGCCTGTCTCCTTTGCCGCTGTTGACACCTATGGTATTCTCTACAATACTACTCAAGGCTACAAATTAACGTTTTAAGTACGTGCATTCGTATGTAGTTATTGTAAGTTCGCTGTTGGTAATTCTGTTTTTGCCTTAAATTCTTAACTGAGCCTTAGTTTCCGTTTATCATGTAACATGTTTTTGATTGCCAGCCTTTAGCCCTTCCAACACGAACTCGTCGACCGGCGTGTGTGAATCTCCATCTCATCAAGTGAAGGCAAACAGTGGTGCTTCTACACCGTCTACTGCTGCCATGTATTCCTCGGACACGGAAGAATTACTGGAAACTGATGACTGCGTTGAATCTGTTCCTCCGTTTGTTGCAATTAGCCCAAACGACGCGGCACCTACGGACGAAACAAGTGGTGTTGAGGACGATGAACCTGCTACTCCGGCAATGTGTGACAGTAACCATTCCTCTACATCTCCCACTACTTCTCAGACAACAGAAGCCGCCAGCCATCTTGAGGATGGAGAACAAGAGGAAATGTCAACTGACTTAAATTTGGAGCAGCCCGTAAACACAGAGGCACTTGGTGCGCCGTCGTTACAGCATATAGCGACAGCGGTCGATATACAATCTGAAATCTTGTTAAATGACCCGATTCCGTTAGAACCGACTGATCACTGTTCAGAGGATCAGCGTGAAACCGATGTTGAGAGTTTGACAACCGAAGTATCCACATGCGGTGCAGAACGTAGATCACGGTCACCTTCACCTAGCTGTGATCGCTGCGTTGAAGCGACCCACGACCTCACAGATTCGGTTGCCGTTGACAGGGAACGTCGAATTCTGTCTTTTTCCGACCCGATTACTTCTGAAGTGCCCATCATGCCCCAGGATTCGCGTCGAAAATTAGGACTTGATTCCAATGCAAATGCTTGTGAGCTCTCACCCTCTGAATCTTCTCTAGAGATGACTTCTCTGCCGAACTCTGTAAATGGTACCAAAGCCATTGATCAAATGTTTGAAGGATGTTCGTTACCTGTTCTCCTTAAGGTTCATGACAACTCCGATATAGGTGTTCATATGTCTGTCTTTCCAGATGACATGAATCGTGAACAGCCGGTTCTGACCGAGAGTCTTTGTTGCAATAAAGACGTTATCACCCAGCCTGTTATTGATCCGGATGTCTACCAGGAGAGTTCCTCACCAAGCACAATTCGACAGACCTCCAGAATGGGGGAACATGACTCAATCCATAATGTGTGCCAACCACACGCGCTCATTTGTTCATCAGGTTCCACTGTACAACTTATAGAAAATAATCCACCCAATGAGCCTCTGTCACATGCGTTAGGCAGAACTCCGGAACGTGTGGTATGTGAACATGTGGACCAGCTTGCAGAGGTTCCTGATGCTCTGCCACAGAGGAAAAACGAAATGCCTCTATCCCCACAGGAAGGTAAACTAACGTCTATCTGCACCAGTTCACCCGATACTTTTGCAGTTGCCAAACGAGATATACCGTTATCGGTAGACGGCGAAGTAGGCTCAGGTTCATCGCCGTTGATCCATGCATCTCCAGCTGTGTGTCTAAGTTTCATAAATGAAAGTGATCTGGAGTGTTCCAATACCCCAGGGCGCTCATCACTTCAGGACCAACCGGAACGTGAGATCGCAGTTGAACTATCTCCTTGTTTAGAAGCCGATTACCTCTATTCCAGTCTAGCTCTCGAGAAGACGGAACATAATCCTATAGGTGGTGACGCAAAAAGGGATTCCCATCCTATGATATTTCGTGAAGAGTCTCACACACGTGCCCGGTCTCACCAGAAGCGGAAGTCACATGGCTGTAAACGAAAAACTACTCGAGTTGCCTCTAGTCTAGAGCTGGTGAATTCACCTTTTGTCAGTCTGTCAACTCTGGGCCCGGAGGAATTGGAACGACTTGCTTTTCAAAATGGCCCTACGCCAACAGTGAATCTAGAACCGATTACTGCCGTTTTTCCTGCCTTTCAATCGGAAATGGTGTAAGTGTTCTGAACTTGTTGTCAATGGCCAATGTGTATCTTATGAAGTCACGTTGACAATTTTTCGAAATTTGTCACGTTTTTTAATGTAGAATTTTCCGTTGTTAATCCTCGATCATGGTGGATAGTTGTACTCGTCGTCAACATCTCTTAGTGACCCGTGTGTTTAAAACAAATGTAATACAACCTTTCTTACTCTCTAATGCATTCAGTAAATCGAAGACCTGGCTTGCAACCTAATGAATTTGTTCCGTTTGTGAGATATGCAAGTGACTGTGGCCACTTTTTTCTTGATTGTCCTCCAGGATGGAATCGGTGCCGTTATATTTAGTGTATGGCACAAACTTTGTTTTAGCAGACTGATTTGTGGGGAGAATTGTGCATTAGTGACCACTCGCATTCTTACACATTGAACCACTAGAGAAATTGAATGTTATCTTCATACCATTCGTGGTTTTCCTCCTTAGTCACTTTCCTTGTGTTATCCAGCTGCTCACTGTCTAATACGTCTGCCAAACTTTCCATTTAAACATTTGGTATAGGTGTGTTAGTTTGTAGGCTGATTTGTTCACTGATGTGCAGCTCCAACCATCAGATGATGACGGATTTACAGCATGTGAGTTCTCGCGAGTTTCCTGTCTTCCGACAAATACGGATTCGCTTACGTATCCCGTAAGCATAAGGTTGCTAAGGTACCATTTCTAATGCTACTTAAATTAGATTTTCAATACGTAACATTTAAACTTAAATCTTTGATCATTAGATCTGCGTTATCTATGTTATCTATGTTATCCTATGTGACAGCCACAGAGGCATCAGTTTGGTGTCTATTGCGTCCAAGTTACTCACTGGTCTCATTTTACGTCGGCTCACTAAGCCCAGAGAAAGCCAGATACGTGAGGAACAGGCAGGATTTCGATCCGATCGAGGGTGTGTTGATCATATTTTTACCTTGCGACGGATCTTGGAACATCGGCACTGTTACAGACAGCCGACAGTCGTGGTCTTTTTGGACCTAAAGGCTGCTTTCGACTCAGTTGCTCGTAACGTTCTCTGGAGCTGTCTCCTTCGCAAGGGAGTACCAGAGAAATACGTGAATCTGTTGAGATCACTGTATGCTCACTCTGCAAGCAGGGTGAGAGTTTATGGACAACTGTCTCGGGCGTTCATCACTTCTAGTGGTGTTCGTCAGGAGTGTCCGATTTCCCCCTTCCTGTTCAATTTTGTAATGGACGACATTCTGGAGAATGCTCTTCGCGAATCCAGTGGGCTTGGAGTTGAGCTTCTTCCTGGCTCTAGATTGACCGATCTGGAGTATGCGGACGACATTGTTTTACTTAGCCCCTCTGCTGAAAACATGCAGACCATGTTGGACAGGTTGAGCGACCGAGCTGGTTTGTATGGAATGCGCTTTGGACCTTCAAAGTGTAAAGTGTTGCTTCAAGACTGGGGCATTTCCACTCCTACTTTCTTTATTGCAGGTAATCCGCTTGAGACTGTGAACAGTTTCACATATTTGGGTAGCACTATCTCGTCAGCCTGTAATATTGCTGATGAGATATCAGCGAGGATAGCAAAGGCACGAGTTGCTTTGCCAAACTGCATCACCTGTGGCGTCGGAAAGACGTCCGGTTGTCGCTGAAAGGAAGGGTATATAATGCTTGTGTGCGCTCCATTTTGCTTTATGGTTCGGAAACGTGGCCTGTTCACAAAGAAGATATCAACAGACTTGCTGTGTTTGACCATCGTTGTCTCCGTCAATTGGCCCATATTAAGTGGACTGATCGCGTGAGCAATGTGGTCGTTCGCCGGCGCGTATTCCAGAATGCTCGGGATGCGCGATCTATTGGTCAACTAATCACAGTACACAGCTTGCGTTGGCTGGGTCACGTACTCCGTATGTCATCTGATCGTTTACCGTACCGGGCATTATATACTGAGACCACCAACAATTGAGTAAAACCGCGTGGTGGTCAGGCAACAACGTGGTCACAAAATATGAAGACCTTGACTGCTCCATTGAGCAAAGTGGGTAGGTGTCGCCTGCCTGGATGGGGTCCTCGTGATCACCCAAACCGCTGGTTAGAGACGCTATCCGAGATGGCGATGTGTCGCAGTCAATGGCGTACCTGTATTCATACCATTTCTAGTTCTTCCGCTTAGTCTTCCTTTTAGTAACGTTTTCTTCTAGGATATTCCACGTCACTGTTGAGGTGAGCGGCGGCCCGAGCCACAGTACCTTTTGGTCAGGCTCATGGCTGTTATGATGATGATGATGATTGTATGGTTCGGTCAATTTTTGTTGTTTGATCAAATTTGCTCATAGTGATTTCGTGCATTAAGTCATATCTCTACTGGGACTCCTTTTCATGATTGTACTGTCACATGTTACATAATATCAATAACAATTATGTGCCTGATCAGAAGGTACGGTGGCTCACGCCACCGCTCATCCCAACTGTTACGTGGAATATCTTATGACAATAAATTTCGGTGAAAAGGTTATGGGGTAATAATAATATTTAACACAGTCCATTCCCTTCAGACGTTTGACCAAAACAGTCAGAAAACGAAAACTGGTAGATGCAAGCATTCCGTATTGACTCATCAGTACCAAATTTACAATAACATGAAACGGTTTTTTTTGTATCGAACACATAGGGAGTATGGTGGATAGTCAATCGGTGGGTTAATAAAGGTCACTAAGTCCCGGGAAGGGTCAAGTTTACGAGCAATTGTTTCTGAACCCACAGGGTCGGATTTAATCGATTGGTTGCGACAGCTTCAGCAAACCGCAAGAATCTTGGATTTGAGTGACGTAATAGGATTCTGAATGCACAAACTGGGTCGATAACGTGTTCACTGGTCAGGACGTGTCTTGCGACTGCGGACGATGGTTACTTGCGTGTTTCAAAGATATTGTCGTTCTTCTGTAGTACAGAGTTCTGTACTCACTTAGGCAAATGTTCCATCGTTTTGGAGATTAAGCAGCTCTCGCCTCTGCCTATGTAACTTTCTTTGCATTTACATGTAAATTGGTAGATACAGTGTGAGGTGGCACCGACAGGCTGATCTCTTTTGACTGAAGGGACAGGCAGTTTCTGGGGTCGGGCTAATACGCAGAATTCCGCTGCGTTAAATTTCCGTTTAATTGAATTCACTAGTCGCTGAGTTGTTTAATGCATGGTACAATCACTTTTAAAAGGCAGTTCTATATAAACCTTTTTCCTCACTGTAGCCACCTGTTCTGAAGGTGGTTTTGGTCTACTATGCCTATCTATGAAATGTTTCGGATACCCATTAGATTGTAGTACAGACGTGATCAAGTCTAATTCCTTTGCCAGACTATCTTATGTACAGATTCGTCTTGCTCGTGTGAATAATGTATTCACCAGTGCGCGTTTATGATGGGTCGGTGTGAAGGTACAAAAATTCAGGTATTGACCGGACCATGTAGATTTCCTATAGATAGCTCTCTGAATAGAACTATCTTCCCGGCGACTTATGAGTATGTCCAGAAACGGTAAACAATTATCAGCCTCAAATTCATACGTTACCTTCAGGTTTGGATAACAACTGTTCAAAAGTCGCACTAGGTTATCTACTGCCTGTTTGGAACGTCGGAATGCTAGTGTTTGTAGTATGACAGCTTTGCTATCTGCCGCTGTCTCTTGCTCAATCTTCAACATGAAAACGTCTGCTAAGATGGGTCCTAGTGGACTTCCCATGGCTACCCCATCTATTTGACGGTAGGACCGATCAGGGAAACGGAAACTGACATTTTCAGTGCACAGTAATAAAGTCTCCTTCAGAATATCACTAGGTAGAAATAGAGTAGTGTGGCTCGTTTCAATGAGCTCACAAATGTAATCAATTGTCTCGTGTAGTAGGACATTCGTAAACAGTGACTGAACGTCTATGGAATACATCAACTCATTAGCAAGATTGATGTTTTCCAAGTCACTGATCAACTCAAAGGAATCTCTAGTAAAATAAGCCTGAAACTTTTGTTTTAATGGCGTTAGGATGGTGACTAACCAGCGGGCCAATTTATCCATGCTATAATGACTATAATAAAAAGATACTTTTGAT